>BRZM01000079.1:2734552-3039288 GCA_033238685.1 Lates japonicus | reverse complement strand
CCAAATTTTAATAAATAATTTATTGTTTTTGCTACAGTATTACATTAAATATAGTTGGCAGTCATATGTTGTATGATTTTTTAAGTGCTGCGTTAAACATTTCAAAATGGAAGAGAAAATAAATATACACCAGTTATGCAACAAATGGTTTTAAAAAGTTATCACTTGTTTTTATCTCTATAAACAAACATTATATACACTTTTTCTTTACAAATATTTAGCCTGCCATTGAATTAATTTTATATTGTCCTTTAAACATTCAAAGGTGTACAGCTGCTTCTTTAATAAAACCATCAACACCATTCCTTACACAGTCTTCACAACTTGTGTTTGCTTTGAAGAATAAAATAACATCATGTCAAGATTAATATTTTGCCTGTCTACACAAAGCTGCAGATAGCTCAGCTGATCACTTTTGGCTGTCATATGTACAATGTGCATCACTAAACTTCCCTCACACTTCTGCCACTATAGCTTCCTCCTCAGTAAACTCCACATTTTAGCCCATGGCTCCATCTTGTGGGCAGAAAATATAAACTTATGAGCTAAAATATTGGCTGTTATAAAGTGCAACTTAACCAAGCAATTTTGATGTATTAATGTTTTGATTGTGATAAAAGAAAAATTGGGAAGCAATCACAGCTGTGAATAATTTTTGCAGTGTAGGCTGATCTTTGAAAATGGTCTTTTTCATTTTAGAATATAAAAGTTAATTGAAAACTAAAAGATCAGAATTAAACATTTTAGGGAGCTCTGCATTGACGTTAACACCTTGACTACTGGCCTAAATATGTTTATATATTTTGTTTTTATTCATGTCAAGATTACAGGGCCTTAGAAAACAAATATTAAATTGTGACTAAAATGTCTCTTCTTGAAGAGTTTATTGACTGAGGATTTGGATGTGTCCTCATGAATGCAGTATTTTCCATCAAGCCTATAGCTGGTTCACCATACCTTGCATATAGTAGCTATATAGAGCATGACAATTTAGTAAATTCAGCCCAGTGCTCCATAACATCCTTGGGTGAATATGTTTGATATTTATATTTCTAATGTGAGTAAAACAGTATTAAGGTTTAATTATGTTTCTTGATCCACCCTTTGAAACATTGTCATATTGGGGTATATACAAATGTCCTACACTTGAACTGATCTCACTATGTTTAATGCAAGTGATGTTGCCAGTGCTAATCAAGACTTTTTATTTATTAAAATGTTGTATTTACATTATGTTCAATCATGAAGATAATAAAAGTAATACAGTCTGGATACAGACCATAGACTGTATATAAAAGTACAGGTGCAGACTCCTAGATCTTCTTCAAATTTCCACTTCACAGGAAGTAAAGTTATGTCTAGTTCAAGCGCTTCTGGTAAAGTTCATACTCGTTCCCTTCATTGTAACAATATCGACACTTTCCAAAACAAAGACTATTATTCTACCTTTTGACATCCTATAATTTGGTTAATAATGTCATTTCCATTAAGCTTCTCCAGTTCCCTAAAACGTCTTCTATGCAGTAGTGTTTCAAACCAATGAAATGTCACACAGGTTTTGTACTTGCTATCACTTGTACTTTTCTGCAACCTGCAAAAGAGGTACATAGTCTTATACAGCACCATAAAACTAATATAGTATGTATTCCTGATGGAGAGGGAATGCTGGCTTTTATTGTGGTAAATAAATGCCAGTTTTCCGCTTCTGTGTTAGCACTTGAAATCACCGCTCCGCCCAGATTCTAGTTTTCCGCTCCCGTCGCTTCATAGACACATTACCTCTCTGTGAGCAGAGAGCAGCCACTGCCTGTGAGCTGCCACAACCTCTTTTACAGGCGGATATTCAGACAAGTCACTTTATTTAGAGGATTGGTAACGTTGCATCTGTCACTCAGTATTCGCGTCGATTGGCAGTGCTTTTCAGAATCCTTCCGTGACATCGAGTTGCCATTTTGTTTTGATGAACTTAACAAAAATCTTTACCTAACTCTTTAAAGCCACAGTTAGCTAACAATTTGCAGGAGAAACAATTGGCACATTATTTGCATGAAAGAAAATTATTTCGAGCGCCTTGCTTTGCAGAAAAACGAACTGTAACACGTGTAAGTAATGTTTTGACCAATCAGTTCTGGAGGCCTGAGCTGAGGGGTATAAATTTGAGGCGGTTGCCGTAGAGACGTCTGCTACTGAAGAGTTGAACGCAAGAGCCTGTGAAATCTTTGAAGGTAATGCTAGCACGGTAAAGCTCGCCAAATGCCATGTTCGCCAAACGTAAACTTCCGATAAGGTAACTGATGTTTCGACTAGCTAATGAATCGATCAATAGCGTAAGTTAACTTTAGGCTGACAGGGAGCTTATAACGTTAACATGTAACGCAACCACAATTTAACAGCCAGCCAGAATGAATCGTTAGCTGTGTTATCGCTAGCATAGCTAATTTAGCGTGAAATGTTCGAAAAATGCACGATACGATGTGTCGGCGTTGTTTCGATAGATTAAACAAAGCTGCTCAGCTGGTAGAAAGGTGAAAATGACGTTAGTTGTTTAGTAGCGGCTGGCCGGCAGCTAGCAAGCCGGTTAAGATTCTGACGGCTAGACTCGTCTGTCAGTGCTAGCATTTTTTAAAATTGGTAGGCTACATACAGTGGTAAATGTTAGCTAATGATGCTGCGTATGCTAAATTATCATTGCGTCAACTACATAATTCGTTGAAGCCACGGAAATTTGAACGCGAAGTGCAGGCAACTAGCTTCATGGCCGTCTCAGTCCTATCATGTTTCACAACACAGCCATGCTCTTAACAGACTGGAAGTTGGTGGCTAACGTTGTAAGCTAAACTAACCAGTGGGCGTGGCGGTGGCTTCACGTGTTGGCCCGAGTCCTGTCAACAGTGCGGCGTGCAGTTCAAAACAATACGTAACGTTTCCCGAGTTAACAGATTGATCCGTAAATCGAGTGTCAGATTGATCTTTAAATAAATCAGCCTAATCTGCAGTGTCGTCTCAGTGTTTAACAAACCATTCGATTGTTGTAATCACTAGCTAGCCAAATGTTTAAAATACTGATATCCCAAATCAACGTCATTTTTAAGCACTAAAACAGGAGGCGGGTAAAGTGAGAGGTTGCTTTCAAACGGTGTGTAACGTAACTAGAGGACTGACAGGGTGACTGAAATCTGTCCAGGCTTAAATGCAGCCAGCCATACAATGTCAGAGAGCGGTGTGTTTCTAGTAATAGCTGTTAGTGTGAGTGTTTAACAGCTCATTTCTCCTCGTTTGTAATTTAAATGTTATTCCAGATCAGGTTTTGTCATTTTATAACAAAATGCAACAGTTCATGCTTAGTTTAAACCAAATTGATTCAGAGCGTCTGTAATTGAATGTTTACTGTGGAATAGTTTTCTGTTGGTTGACTTCCATTGCAGCTGCCACAGAAGTTTTCATCGTTTTGGCTTGAATTCATATTTAATGGCAGATATGCTGACCTTTTCACTTTCTTTGCTTTGTGCACTGTCCACAGTACTCATTTTCATGTCTCCAATATCTGTGATGAAGTCACTGCTTTGAGTGTGCTGAAGCTATCTAAATTACTAAAGAATCCCTCATTACAGTTTGATAACACAGGGTATTTTATGTTGTTATAAAGTCTGCCAAAACCACACATCATCGCACAGTCATGTTAATACATGCCAAGAGAGAAGACCTTTATCCATCAGGCTGTTTTCCTTCATGCTGCCTGAAAAGGGTATTTTTGTCTGTATGGTTGAGGCAGTTTTGACTGGTAGTGGAGTTGTTTGTATTTACTACCATGATACTTTGGATTATTAGACAGTAAGAGTTTTACAGTGGTCTAAGGATAATTTGGTTCATCTGGATGACAGACGACCTGTAATCACCTTCACATGCCATGCTGTTACAATAGGACCATGACACATCTTAACTTTGTAATTTATTAAAGTCTACACCAGGTTATTATTTTCATTATACATTATCTACTGATTGTGTTATCAATTAACTGACTTATCATTTAGTCTAATCCCTTAACAGTTGTTGTTAGCGTCCCAAATAATAATAAATTGCTTTCCATACCAGTATCTGGCAATATGCTACTTGAAATTCACCAGACTTTTACACCTACATGCACCCAACAGAAGGACCAAAGTAAGTTACACTGGACTTCACTAAGTTTATTCATGTATCTAAGTGTTGTGTTCATTTGTCGTTTTTAAAAAATAAAATACAACTAAAATAAACAGAACTTGCAATGTAAATTATTTGGGTTGGGTTACAGATGAAAAGAATTGGTATGTGAGACAGAAAAACTTTCAACATGCAGATCTAGGCAGGTTGTACAACCCCTTTTTTGCAACTGCTAGGCTGTTTGGATTATTACCACTTTATATGCAAGTGCAGTTGCTTTTTGACGGCACTTACAAGAATAAACCAATGGGCAATTTCAATTGTTTTAATATTCATTGTTTAACAAAGATCCTGATTTTGTAAAGGGCAGCTGTAAGTTTGTTACCAGGTGTTATGTTTTTTCCTTGCAACTGTACAACAAGTTATAGTATATACAAACAATCTTAAGTTTGATGACCCCTGCTCACATAGAAATACAGTGAGACAAATCTGTAGCTCAGTCCACTTGAACCATTTTTATGTAATTATAGGGGTAGTAGGCTCCCACAGTGGGGCATGATATTCCTCTCAATTTCAAATACTAAGTGTCTCTAAGAAAAATTTATTTATGGTGCAATTTTGCTGAGCTAAAATGCTGACTGGTACAGTTTCTGAGATATGCTGTAGGTGGCAGTATTATTCAAGTTTTGGAGAGATTCCTTGTCTAGCCACTGTACTCTTCAATATTGATACCCATGACATTTGACCTGTGACATTTTGAATATGTCATTGTAAACAATTTTGACCATTATAATCACCAAGCTATTTTATTACTAAGCCATGTCAGAGAGGCGGAGATGTGTACTGACACTGCACATCTTGGGATATTTTTTCCCTCTTCATTTGATTTGTTCCAAGTATATGCAAACCCATCAGTAGGCAATTGGGGCGTTACAACAGAGGATTGGTATGTAGGCAATCGCATCCCACCTGCAGGCTCACTTATCACCAGTCTCAGTCTTTAACTGAATTATGCTCAGACTATACATCAGACTTTGCTGCTAAATGACTTGTTAAATAGTAGATTTGTTGGGGACTACTTTCAGCTGTGGACAGGCAATACTTGTTAGTAGGATCCCTTACTTGTGGGCTTTGATCTTTTTTGATTCTTTCTTTGACAATAAAAAGTATAGAATATCTCCAGACCTAAGCTTCACATCCACATATTGTGTTTCATGTTGAGTTTTGTGGCAGGAGTATAAATGGTCTTAACAAATCAGTCACACTAAGCATAAATTTTTGTTCATATTCTTAAGGATGTCAGGAGCGTAAAGGCAGTGTAATTTTCAGCACTTAAAGTAGTAAGATGAAACTCACTGTTGTGTTTTGTTTTTTTTCATGTCATTACTCATTAACGTTTTTACTGAAGCACTGAAAACTACTCTTCACTCCTTGTTTAGGAAAGCATGTGATGAGCACGAAGTTGCAGCAAAGCATACTCAAGTCAGTTTCCTTCCTCTTGGCCTTTGGACACCATGTCTGACATAAAAGCCTGTCCCACAGTGAGTGGAAATCCTCCTCCACCGGAGGTCATAAATCCCAAGAGGCTTGGATGTGTAACCAATCAGCTACAGTATCTGGAGAAGGTGGTGATCAAAGCTTTATGGAGGCATCACTTTTCCTGGCCCTTTCGCCAGCCTGTTGATGCAGTAGCACTGCGTCTCCCTGTAAGTCGTAAAAATCTAATTGACAGATTAGTTGGAGAATCACAGCCTGACTAAATGTTTTTCTAAGGTTTTTAATCACAAGTTTTCTTAGTGTTAAACTACAGTAACACGCTTTATCTTGGTGGATTAAGTTCCATTAGACTACAATCTGGGAAGGAAAGACTTATGTGTATTAATGCAAGTGTCTTTGTTGTCTTTCAGGATTATTATACAATTATTACAAATCCTATGGATCTGGGCACTATTAAGAAGCGTCTTCAGAACAAGTATTACTCTCAAGCACTTGAATGTATACAAGACTTCAACACCATGTTTACAAACTGCTATGTGTACAATCGGGTAAGATAATATTATTTATTGTGCTGTTAACACACCAACATGTATGTACAACTGCAAAGTGCATTACATAATGTTCACTGATGCTTGTTGCTCTGTGCAAATAAGGTAGTTCACATTCACCCACCCAGAATGCCAGATTGGCAGGTTATCACAGTGCTGAAGATTATTTTAAAGTTTTTGTGCAGTTTAGATAAGACTGTCATTAGGGCACATGTTACATTGAGTGCTTTCACTTATTATAGTATATACAATGCTTTTCTTTCCATAGCCTGGAGATGACATTGTTTTTATGGCACAGACCCTGGAGAAGCTTTTTTTGCAAAAGGTATCCCAAATGCCGAAGGAAGAGTGCCAAATTACAGAAATCACTACAAAGGAACCAGTGAAAGTGAGAAAGACCAATGCAGGTATATTGTGCAGATGTGGTCTAATATTACATATAACATTTTTTGGAAATGGTACATTAGATTGTTGGGCTATATAACTGGATTTTCAGGCATTTGTCCTATGTTATAATTTTTACAAATGAGAAATGAATACTGCAAACATCCATAAACACTGTGGTCATGTTTTCTGGACAGTAACTCTGCTGATTTACCATCTAAAATTGAACCCAGTTCTGGAAAAATGCATTCACTATACCTCCTGTCATGCAGGTTCATTAAAGCAGAGATCCCTTGTGTCGGAAGTTGTTCTTCAACAGACAGTGACAGTCATCCCCCCTGATGTGCCTCAGTTCACCCCACCCATGCAACTCTCTGCACAAATTGATGCAACAGTAAGTATTTGAATGGCTTGCAAGCAGCTCACACATTACACAAACTGACTTTAATCAACTGTCTTTAAGACTGTGAAAACATACAGAAAAGAGGTTTGTTATTTTGGCTGGATTGTTGCTATGATTGGGTACCGTTTACGACTCAGTTCTGAGGCTTAGCTTGATATTTAAGTAAGAAAAAAAATCAAAGCATGTTGACAGGAAAATCAAATTGTATTTTGTTTTATCATAAATGCATTTTTTCAGTTTTTATTAAAAAGTGAAATAAATGTTTTTACATCTGAGTTGCATTATTAATAGCTCATTCTGTGGTGGTTGGACTGAAAACTTTGTACTGCATTCATACTGTACAATACAATGAATGCTGCATCATGTTAAACTTTATTGTGTAGGAAAAAAAGTGGCAGCATCTCATAAATAAATACTAATGTTAAATCACACTGCAAATTTTATTACCTTGAACCCAACTTTTAAATGTCAAGATGTAAAACAAATAGTGAATTCTTTATCCCACTGCATTGGGTAACTGATAAACTGATAAGGTGTTTATGTTCAACCTTTTTCTAAATATTCAGATTAAAAAAGGTTTTAAGAGGAAAGCAAATCCCACAACCTCTACCACCTCAGCAATCACCAGCAGTGAGGCATCCCCTGCTGATGAGCATTCAGCACCTTGTGCATTACTCTACAGGAGAGGCAGCGGCAGGCCCATCAAACCTCCTAAGAAAGACTTGCCTGCCTTTGAGGGCAAGAAGGCCAGACTGTCTGAGCCACTCAGGTACTGCAGTGATATCCTGAAGGAGATGCTCTCAAAGAGGCACTATGCATACGCATGGCCCTTTTATACCCCTGTTGATGCAGTTGCTTTGGGTTTGCACGACTATCATGACGTCATCGAGCAGCCTATGGACCTGAGCACCATCAGGGTAAAACGATTATAATGATCAATTGGAGCGCACATTAATATTATTTTCAGATGTCAGATCAGTTTTCCTGACATAAACAGTTTTTCTCTCCAGAAAAAAATGGATCAACGAGACTATGCAAATGCAAAAGAATTTGCTGCTGATGTACGACTGATGTTCTCCAACTGTTACAAATACAACCCACCTTCGCATGAGGTGGTCTACATGGCAAGGAAACTCCAGGTATAAGTTTATTTATTCATTTATTTCTTCGTTTGTTGTCCTACCAAATCAGTAAGGCGATACTCATCCATGCACAGTATTTATTCAAGTCACTTGTCTTTATTCTCACAGTTTCTTTAAAAAAATGCATCGTGCGTATCCATAATGGCTATTAAACATGTTGAATCTTCCTCATAAAACATGTACAAAAACAATTTTTGGAAGAATTTGAAACCTCCATGTTGGCTTATAGTAGTGACCATTTTATTACATTTTAATGGGGAAATTCTCTTAGCTTACCTATGCACTTTGTCAGTATAGATGTCATTAAGTGAACGTGGTCATTGGTGTTTATATGTTTGGTTTTTGTAAAGCTGGCATACCTGAACACAAAGGGTTATAATAAAGAGAGGATGATGAATGGTTTGGGCTTTATATAACAAATATTGTAAAATTAGAAAATGGATTGACATGCTGATGTACCATGTAGGCTGACTTGGGTCATCTCTCAGTTGATGTATCAGCATTAACATTATAATGTCTATTAATGCTATAAAAACATACGTGTTTTAATCAACAGGACATTTTTGAGGCTCGTTATCTGAAGCTTCCCCAAGAACCAGAGGTTTCCATACCTCGTCAGCGAGCCATCATGGGAAAAGGAGACAGAATTGGCAGTCTGTCAACCTCAGCAAGTTCTGAAAGTGAAAGTTCCTCCGAGGCCGACAGTTCATCAGAAGAGGTGGCCATGCAGCTGGCCAACCTAGAGGAGCGGGTAGGTATTCTACATTCCAGTAGTGGTGCAAATGGCTTTTGAGGAGTTATTCACTTCAGTGCATTTCACCTAATTGTCTCATTAATTGCTGACTTTTCAGTTGAAAGCTGTCAGTGATCAGCTGAAGAGACTTAGCCAAGACCCCCTGATGAAACCAAAGAAAAAAGACAAGTTGAAAAAGGAAAAAAGATCTAAAGAAAAGGATATTGCTCGGCTAAAATCCAAATCTTCAAAGTACAAAACCATTGTAGAAAAAAACAGCAACAGCAAGGGCTCTACTTTGTGAGTGATCATTTCATATGGTTTATATTTTATAATTAGTAATGGTGAACTGAGTATGCTACAATATGCGCTGTGGATAATATGTTCTGTTTGTCTAGGCACGGCAACAGACACAGTATTCACACCATGCCAATGGAATGTGAGGATGATGTCCCATCAATACCAATGACTTACCAGGAGAAGAAGCAGTTGAAATTGGACATCGACAAGCTGCCTGGTGACAAACTGGGCAAGTTGGTGAACATCATCCATGCCAGGGAGTCTTGTCTGCGTGATTCCACTCTAGAGGAGATTGAGGTTGACTTTGAGATGCTCAAGCCTTCCACACTGAGAGCCCTGCAGAGGTTTGTTGCAATTTGTCTGAAGAGATGCAGCAAGAACATTAGCAGTAAGTACTACTCAGTCCTGCTTTGCTAAAACTTTCCTCCATCACTATGTACAGCTCTTTTTACTCTTAGGATGTAGTTGGTAGGATTAAGGCTTTTGTAATTTACCTTTACTATGAGAATGTAAGTTTATCATCTCTTCTGTCCTGCAGAGAAAAAGATTATAAAGCAAGCTAAAGCTGGAGAGCTAAAGGATTCTAAAAGACCTGCAGTTGTCAGTAAAGAGCAGCACTTCACTAAGAAAAAAAAGGCAGTAGGTAAGACCTGAAATTCATTCACAC
This sequence comes from Lates japonicus, assembly GCA_033238685.1. NCBI lineage: Eukaryota > Metazoa > Chordata > Actinopteri > Centropomidae > Lates > Lates japonicus. Next base: position 3,029,474 of record BRZM01000079.1, on the reverse strand, counting down.
TGTAATCGTCACAATTATGCTTCCATGCGTGAGGCACTGAGCGTAAAAATGACAATTTGCCTTTTTTCGCTAACAGCAAAATTTATGGCATCTCCTGACCTCAGCTGTCCGTCACGCCTCAGTGATAGCAGCAGCAGCAGCTCCTCATGCAGCTCTGATAGCACCAGCAGCTCATCACCCAGCTCTGACAGCAGCTGCAATAGTAGTAGTCATTCTAGCACTTCTGATAGCAGTGACTCTGAATCAGGTTAGCTGCTCTCCTCAGCATTCTGCCTTCATCTACCTTTGTTTTACCCCTGCCTCCTCTCCTTTTTTAAATAGTAGATGAACTATGGGCATGATTCACCTGGGTGCCTTACTACTATATTTCAAACCCTATTTCTGCTGGTTGCACACCAAGTATTAAATTGTTTTATATGTTTGCACATTCATCAGGTGTTTGATCTTTGTGTTTATTTTCCACACTTTTTATAATCTGTCTACATGGACGACAGATTATCCCAAAGACATCTGAGATTACTATAGTGAAATATTTAACAGGGCGGTGGACATTCTTTTATGCCTGATTTAGTGGAACTAAAATGTGTCAAAAAAATTAATGAGTACAATAGTATCAGGCTGATGAGTAATGTTTTACTGCCCTATTTTTAATGCCAAGTTTGTTGCACCTCTTCTCACTCAGCATCACAGATGGATTTGACTGGGTGTGGTCAGAGGTGTGCTCACATTATGGACAATTCTACACCACAGCAAGATGTAAAATTAAAATAGTGGAGGTCATCAAAAACAAGATTTACAGCTACTGTTACTTGCACTTAAGCAAGTGTTTACCAAAGATGGTGTTTACATTGCACCACCATGCTCCTTGTGAACTCATTTCACTGTTTTTTTGCTTTGCGCAGAACGTTAATGCTGTCCTTTCCTCCAAAATGGCTACCTGTAACCACTTTTTTCCCCTCTATTCTATATTCCCTCAATGCCAGTAAAACATTTAAAATCTGTTATTGTAGTGCGGTGACCCACTGACAAAATCTAGTATAAGACATCAATTTATTACTTTGTGTATTTTCCATATGCAGTCACTGCTCTTGTCATAGAAACTGTTCCAACATGGAGGAAAGCAATGCATTTCAAATATTTTGTGTAAGGCCTCTAATGTATGATATTAACATAATTACATAAAACGGACATCATCATAATTTTGGTCGTGGATGTGGCTGTGTGTAACAGGTGAGTGGTGGTGTACTGAAAACTAAATGATTAACAGATGGTTTATACACAAAACTGTCCATGTAAGTCCATATTAAATAGAGGATTGAGGGAATTGTCAATCAGCGTTTTTATGTTCTTTGGTGTTTGTAAATAGTTGATTTTTAGAAAATGTTGTGAAATGCTAATCATTACAAATTATTTGGTTCTTTTGTGAAGAGGTGCTGCAAGATTTAACTGTCGTGTTATATTCATATCTTCTACATCACAGTTTTGGGGGGGGGGGAGGTCTGATGCCCTCCTCTGTCGAGTGTGAATTATTAATGTGCATGTTTTTCAGTGCCAAAAACAAAGAAGCAGAAAAGCAAAGAATCTTGCCACAAGGTTAAGACAAAGGTAAATACATTCACTGTTTGCTTGGAAAGATTCATTGTAAGATAGCCTTGCAGGTTACAATGAAAAGTAAGACTAATTTCTTCTTAAGCCAAAGGTCACACGTGCTGCTCGTAGTAAGCAGATATCAGAGACAAAAGATTTGACAAAAGCCATGGTGAAGACTTGTCAGCCTCCTCCTGCTCTGCAGTCCTCGGTAGCAGAAACTAATGGCCACCCAACACATCGTACTGCAGACCAGACCTGTGATGAGCTGACTATATCCCCTCCAGGTAATGCTTATGTCTGTTATTTTTGTCTCTCAACTAAGAGAATTAAGATTAGTCAAAAACATGTATGTTAATTTCACTTACAGCAATTTAAAGTATCTTTCTGTTAAAATTATGATTTTCATTGAGAAAATGTGAGACAGTCAGCCTTGGGCATGGAAAACTTGGGTCAGCCTTTGCTTCATCTTAATATTAGTGTAAATTAATATACTATTTTTTTTTTTTATGATGGTGAAGTGAAAGCCTTTGAGAAAGAATGTCCATTTACATTTTTTTTTTATTTTGCGTTATTTGCTCATTTTTGCCCAGAGGCCTCTTCAGTAACCTTTTGAGACAGATCAGCCTCAAATATCGCCACTGCCAATGGCAACACATCAATACAACAATAGTACAACAGTAGCTCCATTTTTCCTGGTTTTAAGTCATTTGTTGTGTTTCAAATAAGCTCTGTCTCCTGTTGCCTCTTGCTACCTTCTGTTGCTTTTACTATACACTGCCTCTGTATGTTTGTATAAACCTACAGTAGTACCTTGCCTCTCAAGTAACTGTGTTGAAGATCTGTCCTGTCATTTACCGTTTGCCAGATTTGTCTGCTCTTTTGTCCCCCATGGCATCTCCAGGAGTTCTGCTGGACTGGGCTGCTGCTAGATTTGAGGTACATCTGATTGGAGAAAAAGAAAAAAACTCCACACACACTGTTGGCTTTGATTGTTAAAGGATAACTTTTTATATTATGTGACACACTTGAGGTGTCTTCTTAAGATGAATCTTGTTATAGACTGTTGGCTTTGAACTGTGCCTTTGATTAGACAGGCCAGGATGTATTAATAACATCACACAAGTTGCATTTAGGGAGGACTCTTAAGTACAGCCAGCAACAAAAAGTTGGGAAAAAAACAGCATCAGTTCATTGTTTTGCTGTATTACATTAGATCATCAGAAATCTTGAGATTTAATGCAGTTATCTTGCATTTTCCAAATGGAGTATAGTTCAGGAAAGCAGGGACCCTGCACATACTGTATAATATTTAAATGGTCTGAATCAAAAGTGCATGTGCTGCCTTGCTGCTGTTCTTCTGGTTTTGGTCAAATGAGTAGGGCTTAAATGGAAGCTCTGGCAGTTTAGTATTGCATAGTGTTGGAGGATGTTCAAATTACTGATACATAAAAATAATTAAAACTGCAGAGGCAAAGTTATCTTGAATTTTAGTCCTTTTTATGCTCGAGCTCATGAAAAACAGAATCCTACAATTTCCACAGTGCAACTCAAGAACATGTTTTTGTGACACCCATGTGTGTCATTTTCTACATCCTGCACGCCCCACTTTGTAATGCAGGCTATATTTGTCTTGAGCTGTTCTATAGGATTAGATGTGCAGGACTAATAAAATCTTCCTATTTATTTCAGTTAGTCAGTTAGTTAATTATTGGCATGCATCTTACATTATATTTACTGTATTGCATTATATTACTTTCATTTCAATGACTTGAAAAAATGTAATTGTATTTTAATGTATTAATGTCAACAAATTTAGCCCATCAGTTTCAGTCATTTATTATTTTTTTTCACAAATGAAACTACATTTTTGAAAAACATGGATTGGTAAAAGGTCCGAAAGTAATTTTGTCTATTGTATCAATTCATTATACCATACTGTTCTCACAATTTTCTGTCAAGGCATTTGCATGTATATGTTTTGTACAGCAATAACATTGTTGCTACTTTGGAATGGAGTATTTTGAATTAATTGCTGCTTTGGTATCAACCATTTAAGTTGCTCTGAACCCCAGTTTGAAAAGCAGTGTTTTGCTGCCCTGTGGATTATTTCAGGCCTATTTCACCCATTAACCAGTCCTAGCATCACTGATTGATGTGGTTAGTTGTGGTTAGAAAGGTGTTCTGTTGCACCTGTACCCACACCCAAAAGTGATGTCATGAGGTCTAGAGTGCACCCATACATCACTGTAGCAATGTGAGAAATTAAACCACTGGAGGTCTGCAAAAACAAGATTTTTATGGGGTGTTAAATTACTCTTTAGGTGCGATTTTAAATGTTGAAACTAAATCTGATCTTTCAGCAGGGCCCAGTGCTGTCCCCTTTGACGGAGAGCCCACTGCAATCCAAAGATGAGACAGTGTCCAGTAAGTCACTCATAGACCCTTACTTTACAATTTTTATTTTATTTTTTTTTACATTTTTACATTAAAAATACTTTAGCAGAACATGAATTTGTAAAGTGATTATCCCAGATTTCAGATACACAGAGGATGTCCTTGACAGTCACTTGACTAATGTGCCTTACACCAACCCAGCAAGTAAATCTGCTGAAGAGGAAAAACCCCAAATTCCCAAAAAGGTGAGCGCTGTTTAGTTTACTACTACAGATAAGAAATATTCTTTCTGACTTGTTGAAGAATGATTCTGCAGATCAGGATACACTGACAAGGATTCAGTTAAACTTTAGGACTGAAGTGGAGTTTTATTTAAATTATATCTGTCACACTTTTTGAAATTAAACTTTAGTTAAGACCAATTGATTCATTTAAAAAATTAATTGGGCAACTATTGCTAAAATCAAAACAGTACTTTACAGTACAGTATTTTTTTTTATTGCAAATGGGGCAATATATTATTTTTTTTTAATCAAAATATTGGGCATGGGACATGGGACATATTTATAATTATTTATGCTTAATTTATTATTTAATTTGAAAATAGTGCATATACTATGTATTTTGTTTAACTTCAGACTTACCTCATACAATTTATCTTTCCACCACTAGAGGACATCAAAGTATTATCCATGACGACTAAAGCAATTGATGTTTTTCTGCCAACTAGTGGCCAAAAAATAAACACAGGTTTAAAGTTTATCCATGTTGGTGCTGCCTTCCGTATTTAAAATAGACTGTAAATGAATATAGTGGTTTGTCCTGTTTAGGACATTATTCTGAAAAATGCTGAGTCATGGGCGAGACTGGTGAGACAGTCACTCACTCCAACTGCAATCAAATCCTCAAAGGAGAGCTTCCAGCATTTCCGTAAGGCTGCCATAGAAAAGGAGGAACGTGAAAAAGCACTTAAGAAGAGACAGTTTGAAGAAAATAGGGAGAGCGAGGCTCCTGAAAAGAGCAGGTATTCTCACATTAACAGCAACTGCAACAAATGTGTTTCTGAATTTTTCTTCATTCAATTTCTCAAGCTAAAATTACTGCCCTCACAATGAGATACAAAGACTACACTGCATGATTCAGTGTTCAAATCCTAGTTTTTGAAAGGAGGCTGATAATCCAAAGTAGTATTTCTCTCCAGAAGCTTGATAACTGATTTAAAGAGCGCAACTTCCAAGTAACAAGGACATTTTCCATCTAGTCTGGCAGAACAAAACCCACAACCTGTTAAAGAGGATCCTGATTCACCAGAGAACACTTGCACAGATGTTACCTTTGATGCTCTCAAAGATGATGAGCAACAAAAGCCAAAGTCTCCCAAGGAACCACAGTCTCTGTCAGTAGATAAAGAAAGAGATTTGGCCCGCAAAAAGGAACAAGAGCGCCGCAGGCGAGAGGCTGTGAGTACCTTTTGTCCATGTTTTAGTGTAACATTTGTGGTATTGTTAAAAAGGCATTTTGACAGGTGTATATTTTTCTCTCTCTTTTTAGATGTCTGGTATTGACATGACTATGCAGCGGGACATCATGACTTCATTTGAGCTCAACCTGGACTAAAAATTAACTGGGATTTACTTGTGTGTCCTTTGTGCAAGATTTCTGAGTGTCATTTCACATTGGCTAATGGTGGGGGAAAAACATTAAATAAAATATGAATGTGTCTTGCCATTAAATTGTATTTGAAATGGTTGTTAAATGTCTGCACTGATGCACTCTTAAATTTGTGGTGATTGGGGTGAAGCATGTGAAGCATGCATGTTTTTCTGTTCTTTTCACATTTAGATGAGTCCTCTTACAGCTGACAGTTGTGTATGACAGACTAATTAATGCACCCATACACTGCAGTTAAAATACTACATTGTTGTCTTGTTTTCTGAAATGTGCAGTGTTGTTTTGTTCTTGTGTTTAGATTATCCCAGTTAACGAACCCTAACCACCATGCCTCAGGTAAACCTGACTCAAAAATATGTTGAATGTAGACAAAACACTGGTTTATATGTACAAGTTACACACACAAGTCCTGTGACTTCTTTTTCTTTATAAAACATTTTTGCACAAAAGAAAAATGTATGTTTTGAACAGAGATTGGAGCTGTAGTTCTCACCAGTGTTTCCAATGTGGGACTGATTTAATAATCTCAGTTCCCCATTTGCTTGACTACTTGAAAATGCCATACATTGTGTTAACTGGATATGCACTGCACTTTGTTGTTCATACAGTTCTGGCTGTTCCAAAGTTGTTTTGGACGTTATCAGCATATTCTGTATTTTACAGTTTGTATATGCCAGTATAAATAAGAATTTCTTTCTCTTTTTTTCTTTTTTACTCAAAATAATAAAGCTATTTTCACTAAGCAATTTACATCACCTCATCACTGCATCTAGTTATAATTGCAGTGTAGTGCTGACTATGAATTGTGTATCATCTTTAGAGAATTGTGGAACTGATTTCATGTATAAAGAAGTTTGATCATTTCACTTCAGAGTGGAAATAATGGCTATTAATTTTGTCCAGGCAGCCATCTCCTGCATGTCCTAGAGGCTAATCCTATGAGTGTGCACTTTTCTCCTTTCAGCCTACAGCAGTATCCTTCAGGTCAGTGGTTTTGGTGGAAAGAACAGCCTAATTTATAGGCTCATACAATTGTTTAGTTGTTTTCGTCCCTTGCAGCCTTTGCCTCATACCCCTTGTACTGACTCCCAGTAACTTAGATACAAAACACTAGTACTCTAATGTCAGCTTGTCCTATTAGAGGTTCAAAAATATCTAACTGCCTACCATTTAATTGTGTTGTAGGCATTAATGAACTAGTCGCTGTTAAGAGAGGATGATTTAAAAGATAATGCCATGAATAGTTTTTATTTATCAATTAACTTCATACATGTAATGCAATAAACAGAAAAAAACTAGATCAAATCATTATTTGGTGTGACCACCCTGTGCCTTTAAAGGAGCACCAATTCTCCTACACTTGTCCATGGTTTTTCAAGGTACTTTGCAGGTAGGTTGTTAAGAATCAGTTCTGTGGTTTTGGGCTGTCTCAACTGTTTCTGTCTCTTTTTGTAATCCTAGACTGACTCTGTGATGTTGAGATCAGGGCTCTGTGGGGACCATATAATTTACATCTGTACAGGAGAGGAGGACAGCAGCAGGTGATAAGTAAAGGTGAGGAACTTTGTGGGATCGTGAAAAATGTTGCTCATCAATGTGTCTTATATAAATGTAGCTTTAGGTTTCATTCATTTGTTTGGGAGGTGGGCATTTATGATGACTGTAGTGGTACTGTTCTCAATTTCAACCATAGGTAACAGCTGCTTTGGTTTTCATATACATTTTTCCAAAGCTGTTGAAGCCAATACTTACAGAATTTCAACATTTTTGACTTCTATTCCCCAGTCAGCAATTTACATCATTACCTGTCACACTAATAGTGGTCCTATGCTACTGAATATGAGATGGTTGCAAAATATTGTTTAACTTGTTTAAAATAACTGTTTAATTTCAGATGAAATTCAACCTCATTTTGTCAGAGGCCATATGAGACTTTGCACTTTAACCACTTGGAAGTAGAAGGTGTGGATTTTCATTTTTCCATGTCATAGCAATTAATTTGTGTCCAGCCATTTAGCTATTGTTTAATGCACAACAGCCATCATTGTTTTTGAATTGTTGGTTCTGCTCCTGCTTTATAAATAGAACAGCGTGTTGGTACACAATTGGCATCATAATTGTATTGTAGGTGGGCATGTCTCCTGTTGTATGTTAAGTGGGTTTACGAATACTGACTTTGATGTATAGCCTATGGAGTTGCATGATATTTTAATTTTGCTGCAAGTAAGACTTATTTATTCTGTATGGAGCCCCAAACCTGATTCAAGACAAAAATAAAATAAATAGAGTTGAAGAGTGAAAGATACACAGAACAAGTAATTAAGTTTTAATAAGTGTGATTATTTTTATAAGATGGTGGTACGGAAAGAATAAAAAGATTTTGTTTTTGATTTTTGTTTTGTTCTTTTGACTTTCCATTAAAAATATTTAAGTAAGTATTATTGATTTTTTGTGACTTGGCTGATAACATTTTGGCACTTTGGGGCCTCCATATTTCCGCTCTAAAGAGTAAAGGTTTTAATCTGTTACATGTAGTCACGTGAGGGATTAGGCTAATCTGATGATGGCTAACTGGTTTATTATGTGTGTTATCTTGGCTCGAGTTGTGTTTCCTCATATAATTGACCTGGTCCACAGTGTGTGGCTCACACAGCACCTGGCAATGGACACCTGTGACCGCATTACAGTTTATTAAAATATCAATGCGCTGCTTACTAAGTCGCGTAACAGCTAGTTATTATATGGATGTGCTGGTGAGATCATTAAAAATAACTAGAATTATTTCATTGATGAACAGTGATATAACTGTGAACATGTGCATGCTGTCTTTTTAATAGGCTCCAGTGTTGCCATAACACCGGCATGAAGCTCCGGTGCTTTGCAGTGATTTTCAGGGTTTCGCTGTGCATAACAGCGCCTCTTAGCTGTGCTGAAATCAGTGTAAAGCTCTGCATCGACTGGCTTTTCTTTCTTTTTTTTTTTCTTTTTTTTTTTTTTTTTTTTTTTTTTGGATTTCGGACTTGCCTTGTATAGTCAACAACACCATCTCCTGCTAAACAACCACTGCTGTCACACGCAAGCGTGAAATCTGACGTGATGCTCTTTCCACCGTCCCATTCAGCCGTTTACTGGGATCCTCCCTTCAGACAGTCGTGCGTATGCGCTGGTAACGAAACAACGGAATTGTCAGAGCAGTATTTAAACAGAAACGACCAATTAACAGAACGAAATCAATAGGTAACGTGATCTGGATTGATTTCCTGCGGCAATGTAAAGATGGCGAGAGTGCTCCACAACTTGCTATTATTTCTAATCAGACTTGCGCAGAACATCAGAGTTTTGGGGTATTGGTCATTGATATACGGTTATTGTGCTCTTTGCACCATCGTAGCCCTCCTGAAACTTTGGTGGAACATCATCTTAAGGCCGACAACAACCTTCCAATGGGTGATTCGTGAAACTCCCACGGCTTGTCTGAATGACACGTCCTTGGGAACCCACTGTTATGTTAGGATCAAGTGGTACACTCGAGCGTGAGAGGTGTCTGGTCTATAAGGAAAAAAGCCGTGTGTAACAGAGAGGTCTCTCTTACATGCAGGATGTTCATAATTGCTGCCAACACCTTTCCGTGGTCTCAGCGTGTGAAAAAGCCAAGTAGGCCTGATCTTTGAGCAAAATCAAGGCGTCTGTTTGTTTCTGCTGAGGACATTTTCGGTGGTCTGGTTCTGGCTCGCTCAGGTGGTGCTGAACAGCTCCTCCGCCTCCGTCTCACATGCAGGTATCAGCAGGCTGCCAGCCTCATAACTGTTCAAGATTGCTGAATAAATGCAAAGGCATGTCTGTCACAAAAGCCTATTATATATATACTGTCAGTGGAAGGAAGGTGTCACAAAAGTAGCAATACTACAGTACAGTACTGCAGTACTACACATAGGCTATAGAGATGTACTTTAGCAAAGCTGAGTAGCAGCAAAATCCCAGTATCAAAGTAGGAAGTGCTCATTGTGGAATTGTCATTTGTGTTTATTTTATATGCATTATAATACCAGATTATACTCATGCATTAGTATATGAAGCATTTAAAAGTTGTAGCTTGTCAGGTGTGGCAGTTTGATCCTATAACAATTACCATTCTCCCAACAGATCATTTAAATCATTTTCCTGTCAAATCTTTTATCTCTAAAGTGGTAACTGTAACTGACATACAAAAAGTAGTGGCTAAAGTGCAGTGACTATGATATGTTGTGAAGCAGCAAACAGTAACAGAAAATGAAATATTCAGGCAATGTACCATTACCTCAAAACTATATTCAAGTACAGTACTTGAGCTAAATCTTTTTAGTTACATTCCACACACTGCCGGGCCATTTTAAAACAAACAGCCCTATGTTTTCTTGTGGATCATTGAACTATGCTTTTGTTTGGTTGCTTTAAATTACTCAGTGAGTTTTATAGAGCGTAGATCAGCTCAGCCCATTTTTGACTTTGTTGAGGTCATACACGAGTGCAGTTATGAGACTAAGATGGTAACATGATTCTCCTGATTCTACAATATAGCATAAAGTAGAAACATGTATTTCCAGCATGGTTTGATGAACTTTATAAAGATGACATAAATTGTGTGCAGTGGCTTCATATCAGTACAAACTCTACAGAAAATGATATCCTCAGCAATATGCTGCGTACAACAAAAAACAGATTACATGACCAGGTAAGTTTCGTAACCTGCCTTACTCATAAATAAGCTCTGACCTGGCTCCAAAGTCTCATTTAAATCGCTTGCATTGGAGGTGGCTCACAGTACAGCGCCAGTATAGAAAACTATATCTACAGTTAAGTGATATAAAATTATTCTCATTGATTAAATAGAATATGCCTGCAATTTATATGTTCTCAACCTATTGTACCATTCGAAACAGAGCAAAGTAGAAACGGCACTGTAAATGATACCACCAATTGGGTCATTTAAAAAGCATTGGCTTGTTCTGTCCACTAATGGATGAGATCAGTGTGACATTCGTGTTAACGTCTCTGTTTTCTTCCACAGGAGTCTGGCCTTAGATTTCACTGTGTTTGCTGCTAGAGAGGAGAAAGCCCACACTCATGCTGTTTTACGGCTTCCCTGAGTTCTGGTGATTCAAAGGAAGTCCAGAGCGGGGGCATTACCATAACAGTTGCAGCAGTAGCAGAGACAGACATGATTATATTTTGTTTAGTTGCTGGGGGTTTTGTTTCGCCACGGTCACCTCTAAATTTCCCCCTGACTGGATTATAGCTCCTAATATTTCAGCTAACTGCCTGGCTCTCAAACAAAACAAATACACTGATGAGAGTCCTCATTCACACATGATTTGTCTCATGGAAAAGAATTGTGAGATCTCTTCCCCTGATATGAGAGCAGCTTCAGCTGAGCGTTGCTCCTGGATTGAGGCCAAACAGGTTGTCAGAGCTGTAAGCCTGTCAAGTATCTCAACATACTATCTAAGCTGCAGACAAGACAGGATTGATTAATAGCAGAGGGTTCTTGCCATGCTTGCTGCATTCTTCTAGGAATAATAGACTGCATGAGAGTGAGATGGTTGGAAAGAACTCCTAACTTCTCTTCTTAGAATATTAATTTCCACTCTTAGGGTAAACGGGAAGAGAGAGTATCGTGTCATGGGGAGGGTGCAGAGTCCGAGGGGCTTACTTTGCTTTAAACCTCATCTGTATTCCAAGATCTGAAGGTTCATTGCAGGGATCTTATCCTGACTCATCAGAATCACAGCCAGGGCTCTGCATTTTGCTCCCCCACATGGCCGGGAGTGAGGAGGGCGAGAGGAGGGAGGGAAGAGGAGGAGAAAGGAGGAGGAGGAGGAGGAGAGGAGGAGGAGGAGGAGGAGGAGGAAGGAGGAGGGGCTGTGATGGCCGAGCCTCTGAAAGGCAGATCTTCAATTAAGGAAGTCATCCGGGTCCATGATCTGGTGAGCGGATTAGGGTGAACAGCTTCTGTGCTACTAGGTGACCTTCACTCAACTGGAAAAGCTGAGTGCTTTAAAAGATTGTGAAGTTAATTAGCGCTGCCTCGTTGCCAGTGTAAAGTTTTAGGGATACGAGGCACTTTTTTTTAAAGGGCATTCACTGATTTTACCAGCAAGCTCAGTTTAAATTGTGGGAATACTACTCCATGGTGAACAGTTATATAAAGTGTTGGGTATAGCTCTAAGAAATACCCTAATGATGTCATCAGGGTTATTTAGGTTTGGGCTTGAGATTGGAATTTAAACAGGATGTCTCAGACATAATGGTAGCATTATGGGAATGTAGGACTTCTGTTTTTTGATGAATAGAGTGAGGCTGTCTGTTTTAAGTGTGACAGTAATTAAGAAATTAGGAAAATAAGTAATGCATCTGTTGTCCCTCAGGTTCTCCTGTGGCTACCAGCTGCGTGAGTTCAGAGTGAATTCCGTGTGGTGGCCATTGTGTAGAATCGGGGAGTCGACTTGCGGCTCTGCAAGGTGCAGCTTGATGCCTGGTTACAGATGTCAAGGATATCAGTGGAAATACTTAGGTGAGAGAGAATACAGGAGAACTGTGTCTGTAATCTGAAATAACTGTAGAGGGCAACAGTCTTGAGTCAAAAATAACTTGTTTATCAGTCTTAAGCTGTGGACAGCCCTCAGACTGCAGCACTTTGTAAAACCTGTGACTCATTCTTACTGAACTGGACATTGTGCAGATACAGAGCCAGCCTGTTTGCTACTGTGGGAAGCTAGCTTGAGGCTGTCTGCACACACCAGCATCCACTGATAATTGTATCTGGTCAGAATGACAGTTGTTGCCAGAATATGCAGTCTCACTGTCATTTTAGCAATAGTTACCTACTGTGTAAGCCTGTCTTAGCATTGAAATGTGTGGGAATTATGAAAGTTCTGTATTCAGTAGATAGTGTCTGGAAGTTCTATCTTTACTCTCTCCTTCGACCTGTCCTTCGCATTAAAAGTTGCTGTTTTAGCTAATTACAAAAAGCACAAATAATTCAGATGTTGTGTGAGACTTTGATTTTGTGCTGGTTAAACTTGTGTTCAGTGTTAAAGAGAATTATGATTATTATAAAGTATGTCTTAATATCATGGTTTTACCATCTTTATGACATTTACTGTAGGAGTAGATCTAGGAACACAGAATGGAATCTAAAACTAAGTCAGATGGGCCAAGAAACCTGACTGGTCAGAAAACAAGATGTAATGCAATCCAAATAATATTATGAAGGAAGCAAAAAAAAAAAAAAAAAGGTTTGATAATTTGGAAGCAGGAGAAGGGCTGTGGTACACATGTATCACTGTGACAACATGGAATGTGTACAGCCACTGTGACAGGTCCAATATTAATGCAAAGATATAAACACTGTTTTTCGTTTTCCTAGAAATATCTGCTTCTTTAGCTGCCAAATGCTCCATTGTGTTCAGCAGCTAGTTGCTAATGATAAATTGTTTTTGTGCATGTAGCACATTAGGCATCTGTTCATCAAGCGCTTTTCACCTTAACTGCTGCATGTGAAACAATGTTGATGAGCCGGTGGGGACTCATGGAACAATAAAGTTGTGGGTCATAAAGCAAAACACCAAAAACACAATAAAACCAAACGGACACTAAATGCTCTATGGGCTGATTGGGATTCTTTGGGTGTTCATTGCTACAAACACCTTTCATAATACATACTCATTTGATCCATTGTTATTGAAAATAGTCCATAGTGCAACGTTACCTAATGCCTCAGGTGTATGTTTCTTATTTTTAGCAGTGAAAGTCCAAAGCGCGGTGATATAATACAAATATAACAAATATAGCAGCACAGGCACATCTGTGATAAAATACCACATTCTCTTACAGAGTGCTTTTAGAAAGGTCCACAGTTGATGTTTTTGTAGCTTCTTGTTCCAGCTATCACTGTTAATTATTTCTTAACAGGCTTTAGGAACTAAGTTTAATAATGTATTGCTGTGCAAATGTCTCACCATTAGTCATTTCAGTGGAAGTAGGAGGCTGATCATATGATAACTGCTGTACTCTGATCATGATTGGACTACCAGGCCGCACACACCACAACTGTTAGAGCCCGCCTGGTTTATGTTGCAGTCTACATTCACAGTCTGCTAACGGTGCAACACCAATCAGAGGTTGGCGCTGTATGCATGTCAAGTAAGTTTCCTTCTCTCACCGCCTTAAACACAGTAAGACTGGCAGAAGAAACGATGCTTGGCCTGTCATTTTTCAAAAGGGCTCCCAGACTTAGCTTATAAAACGTATCATTAAAGCTAATGTGATATCAGTGCTGAGATGATTCATACTGGCCAATTGTAAATGGTGCTAGCATAGGTAAGGATTAGTTTGTTGGGACTGGAGCAGTAATGCTGATTAGAATCCCTCAGACGGATGTCCTGACCTTGATCTGCATTGGCTGTATGTCATGAAATACATCCTTTTGATGGGTGTAAATGTCGTCTGAGGAGGAAGCCAGCAATAATCAAGTGGGAGCAGTGGCCAGTTTTAAGCACTGACATGCTTTGTTCCAGAAACAGCAAAGCATCAGCTGAACGTTAGCTCCTATCACAAAACTGTCTAATATGCATTTGCTTTCTTCCAAGGAATTTCAACAGATGCTGCCTGGTAGGCCCACGACTGGGGCGGGACCATACCGTGGCTGTTACGCCATTCACCACCAGAGATGGTGGCCAAACTCATAAATCTCAACTATCCCCATCCTTCTGTGTTCTGAGTATAGTTCCTACATGCAAATGGACAAATCCTCAGACATTATTCTTTTTATTGTGAAGGAAAACCAATTTTCTTTGTAGTAATTAGAGAGTCTCTGGTTTGGCTCTAGTTATTACTGCAATTATTATCATTAATTAGGGAGTATTATTGCTTCAGTTCATGTTTGCATCCATCATGAAATCCTCTTCTGCCTTTAGGGAGACATGATGAGAAGCTAATTGCAGGAGGCTAATATGAAGTGAAGCTGGAGCAGCTGGTTTAACTGGTGCGGACAGAGAGGCATTGAGAGTTATCACATCCACAACCCTGCAGTGTGTGCAAACTATATCTTTAATTACTATCGAACAACTGAACTTTTCTAACCTCTCCTCTCTCCTCTCCTCTCCTCTCCTCTCCTCTCCTCTCCTCTCCTCTCTCCTCTCCTCTCCTCTCCTCTCCTCTCTCCCTCTCCTGCCCTCTCCTCTCCTCTCCTCCCTTTTCCCAATTCGCTCTCGTCACCGAACCAGCTGCTGAAATCCCAGCCATTCTTTTCTTCCAGCTGCCCGCTTCCCCAGAGCTCATGCTCTCCATCAATGATTTCAAGGTGGTCTGTTAATGTGTTGGCTTAAGCGGTTTCAAGGTCAAGGTTGTGCATTAGTTTGTGTTTCTGTGTGTGTTGTGTGTGCAGGCATGCATGCGGGTTGGTGTATATTGCATGTTATTACAGTGTCAGTCTATTTTTAGAGTTTGCATCAGCACAAACTCAAAAACAGACTGCTTTGAAAGAGGTTATTTGTTGTAAACAAGATGAGCAATTAATCTGGTGGGAGATGTGAAATCATAGATTATTACCAGATCATAGGCTGACCCCTAGGCTTTGTTAACTCTTTTTTTTTTTAAACATGAGGTAGTAGTTTTTGATTACCTTTGCTTTACTGTTGCTTATTTTAATGATGTTAACATGTGAAGGCAAATGCACAATTTTCTTCTAAAAGCACAGTTCATTTTTATTGGTTTTAATATATCTTTAAAGGAGCTATTTGTAAGTTTTACCATCGCAAACTTCATTACTCACCAAGAGTTGTCTCCAGCAGTGGAAAGAAATGGAAATGTTTTGCTTTTAGTTCCATCACCATTAATTTGTGCTACTGAACTTAGCATGCTAACCAGTTAGCCCCAGCCCTGCTGGCCAGTCTCATCACTTATCGATAGTGACTCAGGTATTCTAAACCCTTGTTAATGCACCAGTGGCTGAAACGCAAATGACCATCACCAAATTCACAATTTTATTTGTTTCCTTGTACCCCCCTTAAATCTGGGATACAAACAGAATTTTTTTCTGTCAGTTTACTCATGCTAAATGAAGAATTAGATGACAAGATATCATAGCCATATTACTTTCCTGTAGTAAGCTGTCTATGAAATGTGAGGTTACAGCCGGGAGAGAGTGAGCTTAGCGTAACGCCTGGAAACAAAGACAAAAAAAATCTGCAAAACCATTACTTACCATTTTTATATTTTGTAAAAATCAAACAAACAAGATATAACGTGTTACTTAATGAGCCTTAGAGGTGCTGGTATGTGGATTTTGTTACATCTGGACAGAGTGGGGCTAGCTGTTTCCAGTCTTTATGCTAAGCTAAACTAAACTAAGCTAACTAAATCTAAATGACCCCTTCTTGTAATAATCAAGCTTTGCAAGGCATTTTTTACATTTCAGTTAAACGTGAGGCTAGTCATATATCAGACTTTCACTAATTGAATGTAAGATTACATAATGTTCCCATATGCCTCTGCTGGAATTTCCAGAAGTGGAAGCACAGCATTTATTGTTGTTGAGCCAGCAGTAAGTCAGGGAGCCAGAGCTGTGGCTGAAGGTCATGAGAGTTGATTTCACCACTGAAGTGCCTTTTCTGACTCAGATTTAAATAATATGGGCGTCCTTCTGTGAACGTTTTCTAGATCAGATTGTACCAGTCACATAAATTTACCCCAGCATTTGTTGCTGTCTCTGCTGCAGGCTCTGAAGGCCTTGTTCACCAGCCGCAGCACAGGGATTGGGAGGAAAGGCCGGTGGCTTACTGCGGAGGACCTGGAGGCCTATCTGTACGCACTCTCACAGCCGGGAGCTTTGACCGGAGCCCTCAACTATTACAGGAATGTCTTCAGGTGGGGAATATTACAAATATTTAACGATATAGTAATACTACGTAAAGTAGTTATTGGAGGAAGTATGCTGTTACCATCAGAGACCGTTTCCCTGTTACTATGGCACTTTTAGATGCTTAGGCAGTATCTGTGTTTGGTCCTAGTTGGTTATTGTAGAGTGGAATAACAAAATCACTTAAGTTATATGTGATCTGTACCAAATACTTTGTTATATTCTAAGCCTGGTGCATATACAGGTACATCATTTAATGCAAATTTAGTAGTGCCATCTACTGTCAGAACTCTGAAGGAGCAGAAAACGAAGCATCTCTCTTTGTATTTACATACACATTGATTCTTACATGTCAGTCTAACTAGCTGGCCGAGAGTGATCAACACAAATCAGATCAAAGAAGATCTCAGTGCATGCATTTCTGACATGTGAACTGTACATGCATGGCTGAACATGCCATCTGCTCCCTTACTGCTCTCTTCTCAAGCAATGAGTTGTCTCAGAATAGCTTTTATATGCTTACGTAAAAGAAATATCACTGACCCATGCCCAATTAGTCTCTCCACAAGAGCATACTGCACCTAGGCACTAGGGACACAAAAATAGATAAAAACACAGCAACATCCATCCATCCATCTATGTTATATATTGTATATCCACCTATCCTGTCCAGAGTGCTAGAGACTGGAGCCGTTTCCAGCACACAGACATAAATCAGCAGGAAATTCATAAAGTGTCTATTCAAGAGAGAATTCTTTACATGCTGTATGTGATTTCCATCCTCCTTTTTATGTAGTTTTTATATATGTTTTTTTTAAGTTGGTGGAAATGCCAGAAACTTGGAATAGAGAGGTGGAATATGTCAAAATGTTTTTACACCTGGCAGAGATTGAAAAGTTGTAGTCAATAAAGACAAAGACAATGCAATAAATGGATGGTGATGGAAACTGATTTTTTAAATAGACTTTGTTGTTTTGACACATGGTTCTGCTTCTTTTTCTGTAGACAACAGTCATGTCGTGCAACTACTCAATGTGAGAGGCTCGACTCCAAAAGTCCAAAATATGAAGATGAGGTGTCAGGGGTGTATGTAACCGGCACATGCCTGGTTTGAATCCTGACAGGATCAGCATAATAATACAATAATAATCATCTTTATTTATAGAGCAGGAGATTAAAGGAGGCAGTTCATATGTTAAAACACAAGTAAAATCTGGAAAGGCTCCCTGATAAAAGTATGTCTTAAGAGGGGACTTAAAAGAGATTACTGAGTCAGCCGACCTGATTTCCTTGGGCGGATTGTCCCAGAGCCTCAGGGCCCTGACTGCAGACACTCTGTCCCCTTTAGTTTTCATCTGGGTTTCAGGAACAGATAAAAGACTTCTGCTCGAGGATCTCAAAGTACAAACTGGCGCGTCGTGTACTGAAAGGTCAGAGATATAGCAGGAGAGAGACCACAAAGAGACTTAAAAGTAATCAGTAAGATCTTAAAATCAATTCTAAAGCACAGTGGGGGCCAGAATAAAGGGGCTCTTGGTTCTGGTTAAAAGCCTAACCAAGAGATAAGTTGTTCTTTGTTCATTTAGCAGCCGATAAAAGTATAGCAGGGTCAGACTAGTACAGAAGGCATCTGACAAGACGAATTAATTCCTTTTTTTTTTCTTTTTTTCCATACACAATGCCAACTTAGATCTAGAGAGGGATGAAAGACAGATTATGAAATCAGTAGGCCTGTTTCACAGCAAAAGTTCTGACTTGTCATAGTAGGAAAAGTAAAGTCAGTGGAGTTAAAAAGAAAGTAATTATATAACAATGTAAATTCTATTTTAGTCTCTCATACAACAATTTTTTATTTATTTTTTTTGATCAGCTGAGGTTCTTTTCTCCTTTCTCTCCGTAGCTCCCTTCCTCTGAGCCAGAACCATGTCAGGTCTCCGGTGCTGCTGCTGTGGGGCGAGCGCGACACGTTTTTGGAGCAGGAAATGGCCGAGGCATGCCGCCTCTACATCAGGAATCATTTCCGTCTCAACATCATTTCCGGGGCCAGTCACTGGCTGCAGCAGGACCAGCCTGATATCGTGAACACCCTCATATGGACCTTCCTCAAGGAGGGCGAGGGACGGAAAAGCTACAGGAACTAAAATCCACAGTGCGGCAGCCTCCCAACACTCCTTCCCCCCCTTCACTTGCCACACCTGGAAGCCTGGAATATGCCTGTGATACCAAGCAACATAGTGATAATGCAATCATTCTTTAAATCTTTCACATTTTAAATATTTTTTAACAAGGTCAGCAGTAAAGGAAAGAATCAAAGCACACTTCACCAGAGAGGACACTGAGCAGTACATGTGACACATATTCAAGATGTTTTTTGCACATGACATCCGCCTTAAAGTTTGTCGGTTACAGCATTACAAATGTGTGGCAAAATCTCCTTGTGACTTGTATTGTGTGGTGCCTTTTAACTTTTGAGTCGTTACGGTGTAAAGATGTCCTGAGAGACTGGGATGTGGCACTGTCTGCTATACTTGTATGTTTCACTGGGTCGCTCCACTCTACTTTGGGCACAGTCCTGTGGGAGCCATAACTCTCCCACTGCCTTTATCAGGTAGTGTTGTCTAAAGGAGTTTTCTTTTTTGTATTTTTTTCTTCCTCAAAGATACTTGCTCAAATGTAGAGAATGTTGTTATCTTGATCATCCTGTATAGAAATGTCAGTGATGGTTGACTATTGTACTATTTTGTATTTCTTCCTACACACTGCATTTTGAAATTCACTGAGCCAGGTCTACACCATTTGATTTTATAAATAAACTGAGTAAATGTCAATCTGATAGGCTACACTGCTCTTTAAAACTTCCAGCCTGTTTTAAGATAATAATAACAGTATTGTATTTGAAGCTATGCGGTGCACCTAATGCCCCCATGTGTTCGGCGCTGTCTCACAATAGTCACTTGATGCTTTTACACCAAAGAGATGAAAAACACCAGAAATAGTATCGGATGTGCTGTTAAATATAGCACGGAGCTGAGTGACACAGCAGTTGAAGGTGGTTATGCAGGGTCTATCTGTGGAACAAACATTTTGATATTCTTTTTTTTAGCTTCATATTTATAACTTTACCACATGGTTATATGCCAACAGAAATGTTGATGTAGAATCACATCGAGGTGTGTATTCATCTGTCAGACCCTCAGTCTTACATAAACAAGTTTTAGTGCTGTGCCAACTCACAGCCACACACACATTCACTGCTGCTCCAGATGGGGAGGAGAACATTCATGAAGTTTCACACCAGACATTGAAAGGATTTTAAAATTATACCAAATTGGACCATTGTAGCACAGAGGACTAAGCTAACCAGATGTACACGTGCCATTTATTTAACTATTAATTTATTTAATATATCCTGGCTACTTAATTGTTATCATTATTAATAACTTATTGTTGAGAATTTATAAAGCATTACTAAATCATTTATCAACCATTAACAAACCCACTTGGTGCAACAAATATTGCACCAAATCACTGCAGCAGATCTCACTCTCCAACAAGATTTGACATCCTTTGTGTTTCTGGCTTTAGCTGCTGATTCAAACATGTACAGGTACATTTGCACTGACATCATAGTAGAGGCGTGATGATATAGGAGGGGACTGTGACATCAACGCCGGGGCAGGCTCTTTTGCTGCCTTCAGGTACAATCAGAAATATAAACCTTACCAGCAGAGCGCATGTAAATCACGTCTGGAGAAACTAGCAAATGTGTTTTTTTGGTCAGTAATTTTGTTATTTTACATACAATCTTAAATTGATATTACATACATTTAAAAGCATAGGTGATATTTTAGTTATTATTGGCTTTTTTTTTTATCAGGATGTGTTTGTTGTTGTACGCAACAATAAAATATATACTTAAAAATTGACAAAGTTTAGTCTGATGTCAACTGCGTATTGGCCCCGCCACCCTACAACAATGCAGCATGTTTTGGGCCATTCTGCGCTGAGACAGGAACACCACCACCAGAGGGCGTCAACATATCACTTAACTTTCACGTTTTCGAGAGTAGCCCCGGATACTTGGAGGATTGTCACTGACCCCACCAAAAGCGTTTGTGTTGAATGCTTCGTATGATATTCGAGCTTAGGAGAAGTTCATGAAGGCAGCATTTAAGTGCAGGGCAGCGCTCCACTTAAACAGCGCATGTGCGGCAGCTTCCGACCGTTACTACTGGTCCTCTCCTTCTCTGTTTTGCAAACCTTGTCCTAGTGGGTGGTGAACAGCGTGCAGCAGTGATGTCAACAACATCGGTCAGTGGGTCAGCCTGTAAATGAAGGTAGTCTATTAATGCCTGTAACCGAGCATCTTACTAACAGACAATTATCGGCTGCAGTTAATTGTTACAGGTCCGTTTATCACCGGGCTTTCTGGGTTCACAGTTCGGGAGGATAGCAACTACTAGCGGCAGCTCATGTTAGCTAGTGCTAGCTTGCTATCCGCGAGCGGAAAATGAGAGTGAAAATGTAATTTAGCTTATAGCACAGACCGTGTCCGGCTGAGGAGGAGCAGATGCGTATAGCAGCATAAGTGTGTGTTTGTGGCTGAGTGTATTTAATTTTGTATAAGGGCTGCTTGATAATAAAGGAAAACTTGTCGTCAAATGGGGAGAAACTGGTTATTCTTGGGTGTTTTCTCCTGGAAGCCAAGGAGGAGCGGTTTTTACCTATTGTCGAAGCTAATGCTGCTGTTTTAAATATACGGATAATTAATTTTCTTGGTCGCGTGAACGAATTTGTGACATTTGTGTCATTTCGTCCCATTTTCATTGATTTTGCTTGAAGTGGTAAAACAGCGCCTCTCTGGTTTGCAGTGGCAGGTCAGTGAATGAGATGGTGTCCCTCAGTGCAGTAGAGGTGATCATATGAGGTCACCCAGAAGAGCCTGGTGACGTATGATAAAACAGATAGCATTACAGTAGTATTACGGTATGTTCCAGCCATAGACTGTGTATAATATATATATATGTATATATACAGTCAATGGTTCCAGCATCATTCATTAGTACTAGAAATCTTACTAGACTAACTGATTGTAAAGCAGTACCAACTGGCATATTTGTCCCAACGTGTAACTTTTGCAAGCTGTTAGACAACTGGTTTATCTCGTCCTCTGCTTCAAGAGATATGTAACAAATTCACAGGCTAATCTCTGTCTTGTCTCTGTCTTAGAAAACGTAATAAACAATGATCACCACTGAGGCAGCAAGAGAGTTCCAGGCCAAAGAGCGCAGATACAAAGAGCAGCTGAAGAGATGTTTATCATCTGCGTTGTCTGCAGACCTTAACAGGTAAGGCATGTGACAGCACGCGCTGAGCTGCAGAGGCCTGTGACAAATGTCAATTACACAGACCCATATCTTGACGTTTTTCCCCTGCAGTCAGAGCAATACAGGATTGTTAAATGGAAAAGAAAAAACTCTTGCTGACTCTGTAGCTTCTTAGATGGTCTGCCATCACCCAGTCAGTATCCACTATTGTGAAACTGCTGGTGGTGCTAATTCTCCAGTCAGGTGTCATTAAACCATTGCAGAAGAAAGCAACACAATGCGATGATGCACTTTAAAAGAGCATTAGTCAAATCTCAAACACTGGAATCAAGTAGAAAACCTGATGGAAACATGATTTTTAATTTGATGTTTATTTCATGCAGATTTACCTGGCAGAGAGGAACAAATTAAATACACTGTTGTTTGTTTGTTTTGTTAGCAATATGCATAGAAGGGATTAAAAATCAAGATATCTCAGTTTCTTTAGCTTTGATTTTGACCATTCTTTTTAAATCTCTCTCCCTGAGTCCCTCAGCTTTTTGGAAGTATGATACTAAATTGTACTCTTTCACTGCATCTTGAAGTCTTCCTCAGAGGAAGGAAGTATTGTGAAGATTACTTTTAGTTTTAACTAACTTTTACTACTTTCTATTACCTTTAATTCTATTATTACCTCTACTACTGTTTTTACTTAAACAAAGATTTTTCTGTCAAAACCAGTCTTTCCAAGGTCAGGAATATACCTTTGCACTCAAGTTTTCTATGCTAATGTGAAAAGAGTACATGTGGTATATAAAATAGCTTTCACCACCTCTTAAACACAGTAAAAACTTTTTTTTGTAGAATGTAGATACCTCTGCAGCTCTGACTACCTGATCCTGTAGAGTAGATTTAAGGGATGTTAGAACAAGATGCACATACTTTGAGTCTTTCAGCAGCTAGCATGACCTGCAAGGTTATTACCTTGATTACAGGTTTGATGTCACACAGAGATATTTCTCAGCACAGATTAAAGTTAGTGAAATAACCAGCCTTTACTGTCTGTGATGACCTCTCTCTTGTTCACTCCTTTGAAACAAACTGTTGTACAGAAGAGATCCACTGTGAAATGCCATGTACCCATATTTGATCAAAAGCAAGTTTATGTCTAGTTTTTTAGATTCATGATAATTCACTAATGGTAAAAGGAGACAAACCAGATGAGCAAAATGTGTGTGATAAAAAGTCACAGAATACCTCCTAGAATCAGCCAAACATCACACATTGGTTTCATATAAAAGTATAAGATTAGCCAAGGGGCGAGGTTTTTCCTCAGATAATCGAGTCAGTGAATTTGGAAAATAAAAGACAGAGCGAAGCATCAGTATATTTCACTGGTGAGTGGAAGGCACGTGGATTTGAACAGGTCATTGGGTTTGAGTTGACTGGGATGTGAGTCTCCGTGTTGCATTCAGGCACTTCTCATCAGAGGGTTACAGAAATGGACACAGTACCAGCATCTGAACTCATACTGCCCAACTGGCCTTAAGCTGACTGATTTCTGGGTCACCCAGATCAGTCGTTGAGGCAGGATGAGAGATAATGATGGTGAAGAGGAAATGGACTGCCTCAGGACTCTACTTGTGTTATTCTGAAGTGGAAAAATAGGCCATTAGATTAATCTTTGAATCTTATAGACTGTACAGTAGAGGTTGGTTATGGAAGCCTTTGTTTATTTTCTGTTTTCTAGGTTGGCTTTTAAATGTGCATTTAATTTAATTTTTTGCCAAATAGGCTTACTTCAAAGTTTGCTGTGTATTGTTGGTTTGTTATTTTTTCTTTAATCAATTAATAGAAATGAGTTTTAGGGATCTGCCCCTGATGCAGTGTCATAATATGTTTCTCCAGGTTGCTGCAGGAGGAGTTGGAAGCTGATGTTTCTCTGTATGCAGGCTCAGGCTCACTCCGAGCACACCGAGCCGTACTGTTGGCCAGAGCTCCTCGTGTCCTTCGGGGACAGACGCACAAAGATCCCGTCATCATTCACCTGCCTGGCTATGAGCTGTCTGCACTGAAAGATTTCCTCAGGTAGGCAGTGAGTTCAAACTAATTTGATAATTGCAGCACATATTTGTTTTTTTGTTTTTTTTGTTTGTTTGTTTGTTTTTTGTTTTAGGATTTAGACAACTTCTATTTGCCCAGTCAATAGTTTCACATTAGGCTATAAGTCTATATCTGCTTTGCAACAGGGGATGTTGAAAGGCATCTTTTATCATGCCCTCTAAGTTTTACAGTTTCACTGACAGAGGGCGCCAAACACAACATCTTTAATCTGCAGAGTTTGCTGGTGTTTGCATGTTTGTTTCAAGGAGCATTGCAAATGCTGCATCTATTAAATAATAAATGACACATCTCATTTTCATGTTAGCATTGAGACACACAATTCAAAAACTGTATGAGTGTTAATTATCATTTAAGTTTCCAGCGTAGCAACTGCGTAGTTTTCATCAAGGCTGTACAGTGTGGTCTCTTGGAGTGTACAAGTCTTTGATCCACTGGTTTGTGCGTGTGTCTCATTAGCAATTTATAATTAGCACCAGAAGAAAGAGTCGACCTATTTTGGCGACACTACCACTGATTCCAAAAGTTTGTTTTGGAGCTTGTTTTACACTTGGAAATTGCAACATTGCTGTGTTCAGTTATCCAAATTAGAAATAGATCTATGTTGATTCTTTTACCACAGGACATTTCCTTTAAATTCATCTTTTTATGACTCATCATTGCTGCAGCTCTGCTGGAGAACAGCAGCAAGTTAAAAAAATCACACCTTGGAGTCACATCACAGGAAGGAGACATGCCCAGCTGTACTGCCATTATTTGACACTTAGCATTAGTATCAATTAAATAATCTATTATGTATATGACACTTTTAAATATTTGAGTTCTAGAAGTCAGGTTTTTGTACAGTCTCATTCATGACCACAGATTTGAGAAAGTTTCTACACTGAAATAGAAATCTCCAGGTATCTGCTTCGAACACTTGAAACCTAAATGAAAAAATTACAACCCACATCTGCTTAACATGGTCAGGATGGCCAGGACCTTTGGGTGGTGACCATAATTACATATTATGCAGTGACTGAAGATCATACTGGTTTAGACCCACTGTTACATCATAAGAGGGAACCCACTGAGGAAGTTTGGACTTGAAGTTAGCATGACTCCAGGGTGTCATCTCACATTTGATAAAGGTGCCAATATGTTACCAATACTAAAATGGCTTTGTCATGACAGTAAGCAGGTGGAGAGAGTGATGGGAAATTACACGCAGTGTCCCAGACTTGTCACCCTTCAAAGGATAAGTTCATGATTTTTCAAGTTTGTCTCACAGCACTGTCCTTTTAGACTTTGTTACCACTCCTGCAGCACAGAAACACTGTCTGTAGAGAGAGAGAGAGAGAGAGAGACATGTTATCCCTGTAACTTTGCAATATCATTTTTGCAGAGTGAGGACTGGTGATTTTGTCTCACAACTCTTTCAGTGGTATCTCATTAGGACGTGTGGACAAGAAGAATGATTACAGCAGGTTCATGTGAGTTTTGCTTTAAGACAGACTTGAAAAAATGTGAACAGATTGTTTATTCCTTAGGCCACCAAGGTGCTAAATTTCATTTCAGTACATGATTTTACAGACACATTTTACTTGGTATATAGTAGTCCTTCCCTGGGCTGGCTCCCCTCAGATGTGCTCTGCACACAACTGCCTGGGAGGAGACCTCAGCCTCACTAGAAGTATTACATCACCCAGCTGGCAGCATTTGGGGATTCTACTGTAGTTTCTGGAGCAATCTCCTGGGAGAAAGGATTTTGGAAAAATGGATGAATAGAAAGTGAGCAGCAGTGCATCCTGGCAGAATAAGCCACGGTGCTGCAGCAAGTTTCGGAAGTAGTCAGGGTATAAGTCCTGTAATAGGTTGCCTCTGATAGGTGCACAGAGTAATGCAACAAGTTTTCCAGTCATTTTCTAAAAAGCTTCACTGAGTAAAAACAGGAAATCCTGCATAGTTCAGGCTGGGGCTGGCCACTGTGTCACTGAAGTCACAGTGCATCAAACAAGTTTGTAATTTAAATAGTTATGAAAGGCCTAGTTTTAATTAACCTTCAGAGTCTCCCCCCTGCAGGCGAGTGTACACAGCAGACCACAGCATGCGCTCAGCTGAAATAATCCCAGACATGGAGGGCTCTATGCCAGAAAGACCTCTGCCTGTTCCTGACCCGGCAGACCTTCAGAGTTCCACTGACTCAGGTAAACAGATCAACACGTTTTTCCATGGAGGAATTATTCTAGGATATGTTACTGTCCAGCCCCCCAGCTCCCCCCACCCCCCACTTCACATTATGTTATCTCAGTCATAATCCACTCAAGAGCTAATCGCATTTGGATCCTTGTTGTTATTACTGCTAATTGTAGCATGACCATGCTATGGATAATTGAAGATTTAGCTCTGCTTTAACAAATTGTGTTTCAGTATTTACAATATTTTACTTAAGTGGTGTAATGATAGCTGTCTCTGCTTTTTCACATACACTAATACCAATATACAGTGACAAGAAAAGGATGTGAACCCTGTAGAATGACCTGGTTTTAAAATGACACCTAAGTCACAAGTAGAGACAATCACAGTGTCCTTAAGCTAATAAAACACAAACTGTTCTCATCTCTCTTGTCTTACCGAACACACCCATTGAAACATTCACAGTGCTGGTGGAAAAAGTGGTGGGAGTCAACCCCTTGATTTAATAAGTAGTCAAATCTCCTTTGGCAGCAAAAACCTCAAACAAGAGATTTCTGTGGCTGCAGATCAGACCTGTGCAACGTTCAGGAGGAATTTTGGAACCATTTTGGACTGCTTCAGCTCAGCCATATTCTTAGGATGTCTGGTGTTAATGGCTTTCTTGAGGTTATTCCACAGCGTCTCTATTAGGTTAAGGTTTGGGGGCCACTACAAATGGCAGATTCTCTTTGGCTGAAGTAATTCTGTAATAGATTTAGCATTTGTAGACAATTTGTCTAACTGTGGGCTGATGACTTTCTAAACAGTTTTGTAACCACTTCCAGCTTGAATGATGTATTCAATATGGACAGGTACAGTACTATAAATGTGTGTTATTAATTAAAATAGATTGTGTTTATTCATGATTGTAACTTAGGTGAGGGTCTGACCACATTTGAAGATAAATCTATACCTAAATACAGATAATTCCAAAGGGTTCACTTGCTTTTTAGATTGAGATAAATGTCCATTTACTCTCCTTTTCCCTCTACATCTCTCTCTCCCTCCAGATGCTGTTGTTCTTGAGCCAGCCTCAGGCCTCGGAGCTGACTTGCTGGATCTGTACCAAAGGGGAGAGCAGTGTGACATCACCATCCAAGTAGCGGAGCAGGTCTTTTCCTGCCACAGGTGAAAGAGTTTCTGGTTGCATCTCAGCCCCCTGTATCGATACATCTGGATTCTGTTTTATGTTCTCCTAAAAGTGTCGTGAGGGGTGGCTGAACTGTTGAGAACATGTTCACTTCAGTACATCACAGCCATATTTACTACATGTAAAACACTACAGAGGTTGCACATCTGCTGTTGAGCAGTGGTGGGTGATCAATCAGTGATGCAGAGGTAGT
The DNA here is from genome assembly GCA_033238685.1 of Lates japonicus. Classification (NCBI taxonomy): domain Eukaryota; kingdom Metazoa; phylum Chordata; class Actinopteri; family Centropomidae; genus Lates; species Lates japonicus. The sequence goes on along the minus strand of BRZM01000079.1, from coordinate 3,001,938 downwards.
AGTAGCAGCTAGTAACCATGGAGACGGGTTTCTCCCAGCTCGTGCTCAGGGGAGCAGCCAGGCAGCGAAAGCTCGTCAGAGAGAAGAAGCTGGGCTATTTTTCGGTTGCTCTGCAGCAGTGATCTATATGACAGCACAGTGTTCGCTGCTGCAGTTCTCATTCAGAGGCTGAACCAGGGCCTCTCCAGCCCATACTTCTGTCTGTTTCAATGAATTGGGATATATTATCCCTTTCACAAAAGATACATGGCTAAAATGAAAGTGTGCAGTGGTTAATGCTAACGCATAGTCACATACACATAAAACCCCAGTAACACTAGAATATAGCACAGTAATATAACCTAAAAGAAGACGTGAACTAGAGAGCTTGCCCATTTCAGTTACACTCTTCATAACACATGTTCTGAATATGGTGTATTGAATGCTTGGTCTGAAGGAAGCATTTCCAAAGTAAGTTTGTCCTGTAAGTAACTCCAGACACAACAGAAGTACAGTTTTGCAGTGTTCACACAACATTCTGGTGATGCTGAAAAAAATCCCTCTTGATCTGTGTAATAGAGCTGAAAGCTGTTTGAAACTGGTTATTACAGTGATGCATTCATGATCCAAAATTGCAAATAAAACAGAGAGATGAATGGTAGACAGGATCAAGCATATGCATTGAGTCTGATACATGCATGTGCAAGAAGTTACCATAATCCAGGACAGATCAGATGTGGACTGAAGAAGATTCTCCTCTTGCTGCAAAGGTAGAGTACTTCAAAGTAGAAGAAACCTCAGCTACCACCAAAGTTGCTGCTCACAACTTTGAATTGTTCAAGAAACAAATACATCTGCCAGTAGAACTAGGCAATAACTAGGATATAAAATCAATATTGTGATGTAAGACTAATTATTGTTTTACTTGGTTATAATAGTATTGCAGGTTTTTAATTGTAGAGTTTTCAAGTATTTTTGCTTTGTGTAGTTGTTGGGAGCTACTATCAGCTGGATATTAATCCACATTTGGATAAATAACATTCACATTTAGTGAGTATTGATGGCAGGAGGATGGAGTTTGTGGGAGTCAAAATAGACCACAGTGGTGTTCTTAGTAATAAAGGAACATGTCACCCAGTGCAACAGTGTGGGTCATTGATGTACTTTTAATAGTTTTGGACAACAATGACACAGGAATGAGATATATCAGGATGTGTAGACAGAAAATACTGATTTTAGGATCAGTTCACTGGTTTTGTTGACAGTTAGAAAACATAGATTATCACCAGATTATCCTTTAATGCAGCTTATTAAGTGCTCTAAACACCTTAGTGGCATTGTATTTCCATATCAATGACAGTGCTATCAGTAAAACACATTCTCCAGAGACTACAGAACACTGCTTGTCACTTCAAAGCCACTTAAGTACACACAGGCCCACCAGATGATGTGAAATATTTAAATAGGGGGTGGATCTGACATGTGACTGCCTTCTTTACTTGGTTTCTAGGGCAATTCTGTGTGCACGGTCTCAGTACTTCCGAGCCATGCTGAGCGGGAGTTGGATGGAGAGCTCCAGACAGTGCATCACTCTGCAAGGGTAAGACCAGTGCATTGGCATCATCTAGCAGCAGGTCACAGGGATCAATACACCAATACACCTCCACTCTGGTCTAACAATTCTGCATTTCATTCCTTAACAATACAGCTGAATTACTGCATATACTTCATTAAATATTCATGGCTTGTAACAGAGGTGGCTTTGTGCAGTATGAGGTTTTGCTCACAATACCATGTTTGATCTCCACATACCCAAACACACACACACAAGCACCCACTGCCAGTGAAAGCTCAAATGGCTCGCTCAGATTTCTACCCAACAAGGAGGCACATAAATGTCTTCTCATCCACTGCCTGCTGAAGAGCCCCTATCACTCCCACTACCACCCGCAGTCTCCCTTCAGAGCGGCAGAGGCAAACGAAAACCATTTTTTTCCTCCGGGGAGAGACGTGTCACTTGCCTCAGTTTTACTGATCTAAGGGTAACGGGGGAAGACGAGGCTGTCAGAATGGAGAGCGGCAGTGTTGATGTGCGAGGGGAAACCTGTGAAGTGGCCCTCAGGCTGCAGTCTCGTGGACTGCTGCATGATATATGGGTTTTGTTTACGCCAATTTCAGTTGTGTTTTCAGCCCTAACAGAAATATATGCAAAGCAGACATAAAATTCACTGATACTGTATGCCTGGACTCACAAAGAGACTGTTGTGACTGGTGTCAGTTCTGTATAATAACCTGTCAAATGTGGTTTGTAAAGAGATTGAGTTAACCCTTTCAGCTTAGGTCCAGATGAGATGGAGATCTTGCTCCAGTACATGTACGGTGCCATTGTGGATCTACCCTCTGGAGCCAGTGCCAGGTACTGTGTGTGTGAATAAACAGTGTGTCCCAAATTAGAATACAGGCCCAGAAAACAAACTGACCTGCATTTGGTGTCTCCTGTCCCACAGTCAGGTGGTACTGGCAGCAGACATGTTGGGTTTGGAGGGGCTGAAAGATGTAGTGGAGATGGTTCTGACCCGAGACTACTGCCGCTTCTTCCCCAAGGTCAGCTGTGCAGAGGAAAAGCTAGTGAATGCTTTAAAGAACAGAGTATCATAGGATTATTACATTTCTATATGTAGTGTATGTGTGTGCAGAGAAGTTTCATATGTGTGGTATTTTGTTGTGCACATGTATGATTAAATGTTAAGTTATTGTCAGTATTGACAATTACTCAGGATTGTTCTTCCATTTTTTAAATCCATCTTCCATTTTGAAATTTCAGTAAAATTTTAACTTTTGAAATTTACACAACATTTTTCACCTTCATACTGTACTTATGTATTAAAAATCATTTTAAATGTATAAATCTTTACATCAAAATAAGGCTCTTTTTGCAAATCAGCGTGCATGCTTTAACCCAAGCTTAAACCATAAATTAAATTAGACTTTGTAATGACATTATGCTGGAACTTGTGTTGCGCGTAGTTGCAGCGGAGTTTATGAAGCAGAAACCGGTTAATGTGTCATTACACAGTCAGCTCCTGGAGTGTACCTGGTTTGTGCCCCCCAGGATGCACACTGCCTGTGACGGAGAGCTCATAGCAGTAGGATTTCTATGAGGTCATTAAGCTCATTAAATAAATGACAATGTAGTGATCTTGTTATGATGTGTAGTGACAATATTATATATGATGATAAAAATCCTAAATACATATCTGATTATTAATTTAATATCAATCATTGTTCCCATTCACAGGAAACAAAAATAATTATATAAAAACACTTCAGCATTAGTGCAGGCTTTCTCCTAAAAGCATATGACATGGACTGTGTCTGTTTTGTAAATACAGCTTGTGTTTGCAGCAGAAAGTGTCACATATGCGTCTGAAAAAATGGCACTAAGAAGCTTTAGTAAATCTGAGCCAAAGTGTCAATATTGCACCAAATTGAACATTTTTAATTCCATCATCATTAGTAATTTACTACTAATCATTTTAGTTTAGTTTAGTTAACAGTGAAAGACGTGTAGCAGTACGAGCAGTATCTGAGATCATAGCTGAAAACACCAAGAACAAATCTCTGTGTTCCCTTTTGCTTTACTCTTGTTGATATTGTACTTTGCCTGCACGCCCAGTGTCAATAATTATGTTGTTTCATTCCACTAAAGGCTTTCTCCCTCATTACCATCTTACAGCACCATGTGCTAGTTAGTATGTCACTTTTCCAGCTCCTGCACTTCACAGATTCCTCAGAAGATCAAATCCCTGTCTGAATTTAAATGCACCTTTTGCTTTTTTCCATGTGTTTCCAGCCGATTGATGGAGTTCAGAGAACAGTTCTAGAGTGCCTGTCCCTCACACATGCCTTAGGTCTTCAAAACCTCCACTTGCTGTGTAAGAGGTGAGTATCTGCACTTAGCACTAGCTGAGCAATGTGCATTTCTACAAATGGCTGCCATTTAACAATAAACATCTGGAAATGTCACTGCATTTTAGTTAATGACTCCAGAATTTTTATTTTTGTTAAGCTTGACTTTAAAAAGCGTAATTTCAACCTGTCGCCCCTTTTGCCACTGTAAGTTATGTCAACATCTTGTTGCTAGGTAACCAGCCTGTGGGCGTTCTGTGTTATTAAGTGGCCATGGGTTAGGGTTATCATGCAGATTGCTTTAATGTGATTCAAAACACTCTTCTTTTGAGTAAAAAGACTAGAAAGGCAAAAGATTTTATAGAAGGTATTATTTTTCACTTCTTTTGCTTGACAGAAGAGCTACATTTAAATTAAGATGTCATTCTTCAATGTTAAGGTGTCTACACAGACTGCTGGTTAGTAGAAGTTTCATAGACACTAGTATGCATTGCATTGCATTAAGAGGCTTGTTTGTCCATTTGGATCAGATTTAAGTGGAAATCTGTAAGCTGAACATGTTTTTATATTTTAATGTGCTACATTTATATATACACTTTTCATCATGTTCCTTTATATTTGTGTGCACACAAAATGTTTCAATTTGAGTTTTCCTGTAGCTGATACTACTGCCAGCTAACTCTGCTCTTGCACACTGCAGTGAGCAGGCAAGAATGTGAATGTAGGTCAGGGGGATAGGATGTGTTGAGCAAGGCTGTAAGCTTGCTCTGATTTGAAGTGGGGTGTGTGTGGGTGTGGGGATGTGGCCTTGCTGTGTTGTCTCTGCTGAGTCTGATGAGTCACGCGAGTATGACAGTGAACCGCGATGCGCTGCTGTGTGCAGCGGTGCGTTACTGACCTTCTCATCCTTACTCATTCTGTTGCTCCCTCAAGCAAAGCTCTGTTGACCACTGCTTGGAGCCTCAGAGCCTGAGACTCCTCAAGATTAGATTGCAGAGACGTAGAAAAGGTCGCCAGGATTTTGAGTCAGGATTCTGACTCTGACTGGTCAAAATGGTCAAATTTCCCCAGAAGCTGAACGGTCCAGTTACTCTATGATGTGTATTTTCAGGTGGGTTGCTGAGCATTTTGTGAAGACCTGGTGTGAGAGAAACTTTTCCCTATTGTCCCCTGAGCTCCACAGAGTCTGTCTAAGTGCTGTAACTGAAACCATGGTGAGTTCTTCCCCTCCCAGTCGTCAGCTGTACTGTATTCATGTAATTGCACAAATACTGCAGTGTTTTTCCACAGGAAGGAAATTCAAACATGATCTAATCAAAGATGACCTTTATTAAATTCTCAGTTATTAAAGACAGGCTAATTTAGGAAGATGATGTGGATGCAGACAGATGGGGAGTGATCCAGGCTTGTAATTGATAATTGAGTCTCGAGTCTTTCATCGCTACAAAAGAGGTGGTGTGCATTCTGTGAGTAAAGCAAGACAAATGTACTATTGTTTTCTCTTGGCAAGTGCTGAGGTTCAGAGCTGGCCAAAAACTGTTACACAATTTGGGGAATCCCTCCACTGATCAGCAGGTCCAGGGCAGGAGTAACAGTGTGATTCATGAAGGATTGTGTTCATTTGACTCTATTTTGTGTCCTCACGTAGAGAGTTTCTTTAGCTAATAGAGGTTTCCATTCAGACTGTGCAGAATGCAGTAACCATGCTCTGTGGCACGGAGCAGTTGATTGGCAGTCTCCCAGAAGTTAAGTGGGCTCAACAGGTGAGGAGTCTCGCAACAGAGTTACAGGAGGAGAGCCTGTGTGTCATTGTCCAGCACCTTCCTAGAGTCATCCGAACTCAGGCCTTCCAGGACCTTCGCAGGGTAAGGTGGTGCTGTTGACACGCTAATGCATTCTCCTTCAGCATAAGTTTCTGTGGTTTCTCAGTGTTTGACTCCATTGCAGAGGGAAGAGTTTACCCGAGAGCCCACACTGTTGAAGAAGCTGTGTTCATCCATCAGGGAAGGTGTGACTGTGGACAACTGCTGTGATCTTTTTACTGCTGTGAACTCCCTGTGTGGAGATGACATGGAGGAGGACTCTCTCCTGGAGCAGAGAGGGCAAAAACAAGAGGAGGTGAAATGAAGCAGATTCTCTTTCCTGACTCTTTTGTCTTTGTCTCTTCAGTAGACGTCATACTGTGACCATGAAGCTGTGTTCACACCTCATCTAGTGTAGTGTAGTTAAAAGTAAGATTTCCCATTGAGTCCAGTTTATTTAGGCTACGCAGAATAAGTCATTCTCAGGTACTAACCAAACAACTGTGCCAAGACTGCCTCAATAGATGGTTCTTGGTCTGTCTCTAAAAGAACTTTTTAGCTTTCAACCACACCCATTTGGACTAACCCCAGCAGTGTAACATCACTTAGAGAATAGAGAGTTGGATCATCAGTGATGGGGTTCCTAGAGAAGCTAATGTCTGACTATCTAACTTCATTTGCAGAAGAAGACCATGAGATGTGATACAAAGTTCAGGAAAAAGCTAGAAAGTGAAGCTTGAGTTTTGATCCCCCCACCCTCCATCTTCCAGCTTTTTTTTTTTCCGTTAATTTTCAAGTGCTTCTATTTGTGAGTATTTCACAACCACTAGAAAAGAGGAATTAAACTTCCAAGCAGAGTGTAGTACAACATGACAATTTTGACCTGCCGGTCAGTGTGACTTATGTCAAGATTTTTTTCTTTGGTCTGGACCAAGTGAACTGAATTACAGGTACAAATACAGCTTTGACCTCCTCTTTGAAATGTTTGGCCTTTTCCCTAATTACTTAAAAATCCTTGCAACCATTATGTACTTTCATGTGCTTTGTCATCATGTGCTTTACTTCATTCTGGATGCAGGATAGCATACAGCTTTGGATGAGCAAGTGCCTCAGTTACTTGGCTTTTCAGGCAAAAGCAAAGATGTTGGGGTAAATATGTGTTTAGGGTTGGTCTGAATGGGACAGCATGCATTGTGTAGCCTGGCTTTGCAACATGGTTTCCTAACGAGGGTGTGATGTGGATCTGATGCTGCTCAGCTTTCAGTTGAAAGGGTGGAATAAGGTTTCTGAAATTACTATTGCATTGCTATAGTGTGACTGAAACACTATAATAAATGTAATAATGGTGACTTTTAGCCCTCTTAGCTGATACAATCAACTGTTAGATGTTTACTCCAAGTTGCTGAGTTGAGCAAATTAAGAAATCTTAAGAAATATACCACTTTGGCACATTGTCAGCCATGTGAAATTCACTTACAAACTTTCACATACAACTGTCAAAAATAGGATTAGTGTTATTAGTGCATCCTTCAGCTGATCCCCTCTAAGCTGTACATTAAACAGCCTCTTGCTCCTGTCTAAGAACACATGACACACAATGGTTCAAAACATTTAGCCACCCTGTGGGCCAGTGAGCACAAAGAACATCTCTCCTTTCATCAAAGTTTGACTTGTAGCAGTTATTATTGTTCAGACTTAGAAAAGGAGGTCTTTGCTTATAGAAATTTAATTTTTAAGTGCCAGGTCACGGTGCCAAGGTTCCTCCAACTCCAATTTTCAATTTAGATATCATTTAATTCAATTCAATTCAATTTTATTTATATAGCGCCAAATCACAATAAAAGTCATCTCAAGGCACTTTTCATATAGAGCAGGTCTAGATCATACTCTTTAAAATAGGTATTTACAGAGAGAGACCCAACAAATCTGATCTCTTTTCCTAGTTCCTGTCAGTAATCGTGCTGCAGCATTTTGAATCAGCTGCAGAGTCTTTAGAGACTTGTTGGGGCAGCCTGGTAATATTGAATTACAGTAGTCCAGCCTAGAAGTAACAAATGCATGGACTAGTTTTTCTGCATCCTTTTGAGACAGAAAATGTCTAATTTTGGCGATATTACGCAGGTGAAAGAAGGCAGTCCTAGAAGTTTGTTTTATGTGTGAGTTAAAGGACATATCCTGATTCTTTACAGTGGAGCTGGGAGCCAGGGCAATGCTGTCTAATGGAACTACATCATTAGAAAATTTATTTCTGATGTGTTCGGGACCGATTACAATGACTTCAGTTTTATCTGAGTTCAGTAGTAAAAAATTGCTTGTCATCCAAGTTTTAATGTCCCTTAGACATGCCTGGAGTTTGGCTAGCTGATTGGTTTCATTAGGCTTCATTGACAGATAAAGCTGTGTATCATCTGCATAACAATGGAAATTTATAGAGTGTTTCCTGATAATATTGACCAAGGGAAGCATATACAAGGTGAAGAGAATTGGACCAAGCACTGACCCTTGTGGAACTCCATGTCTAACTTTTGTGTACATGGAGGAGTAGTTGTTGACATGTACAAACTGAAGCCTATCAGATAGATAGGACTTAAACCAGTTTAGTGCAGTTCCTTTAATGCCAATAAATTGCTCCAGTCTCTGTAAAAGGATGTGATGGTCAATTGTATCAAAAGCAGCACTGAGATCTAACAAGACAAGTACAGAAACAAGTCCGTTGTCTGATGTAATTAGGAGGTCGTTTGTAACTTTTACAAGTGCTGTCTCTGTGCTATGATACAACCTAAATCCTGACTGAAAATCCTCAAATAAACAATTATCCTGTAGAATGTCGCACAACTGTTTTGCAACTGCTTTAGGATTTTGGAAAGAAAGGGGAGGTTAGGTATAGGTCTGTAATTGGCTAATATGTCTGGATATAGAGTGGGCTTTTTTAGAAGAGGTTTGATTACGGCTACTTTGTACAACTTGTGATATGTCTTTTTTTTACTGTCAACAAACCCCATACCATCGATCTTACAAAAAAGTATTGTCTAAGTGAACAAAGGCTGATACATCTTATTGTTCTGTGCTCTGGACCTCCATTGTTGATGCAAAATTAAAACACATCAGTGAGCCATACCATTGCACTGGTTGACATGTAATTTCATTATGATGAACATGGGCACTGTAGTGTAATTTAAGTTTATCCTTGCCGTAAATGCTTACTAGCACCTAATTTATGTCTGAAAAATCCAGCCAGCTAATGCGCCATTTTTGAAAAGCCTTTTTAAAAAACTGAAGTGACATTTTTAAAGATTTTAAATCTTTGGTAGCAACAAAAGGGTGGCATCTAGGCTTGGAAAATGAGAGTAGTATTGAGATACAGAACCAGCACAACAGCCTTATTCTTAAAATAGCAGCACAATCTGAGTGAACTCAGACTGACTTGATACATCAAGAAATATTGAAATGGTGATATAAAGTAGTTCACTATGTTTTAAATTGTACAGTTAAAATCTTGCTCACAATGTAAGCTATGTACAAGATTGGTGGTGAAAAAAGTCTGATAAGTCAGTATTTTGTAAAACAATTAAAAGAATACAGACTAATAAAATCTACTGTGTGAGCAGGCGGGTTAAGCTTGTGAACTGACTTCCAGGGGAAAGTGACCTGGCTGCACAAGTTAAAGCGCATAACCTCTGTAAATACTGTACAGCATGGAAGAATGGATTAGGCTGAGGGAGACTGTGACGTGTGCCAACGGCCTTCACTAATCTGGCTGTGTATCTACTGGTGAGGGGTGTGTTGTGGTTAGTGCGGCGGAGGAGTAGCTCCTCCCTACCTTCCAGCCCTGTTTTTATAATCAGGCATGGAAACAGGAGTATGGGCATCAGCCGCTGACATCACTGATTTCGCTCAAGGGAGCTCAAGCGGGTTCTGCAACAGCGACAGAGGGGGAGGGAGGGACAGAGAAAGGGAGGGAGGAGGGAGGGGTATTTGTTGCCATGGTGAAAGGTTCTTCAAGCAGCTGCTGATTCGCTTGTGCTGTAGCGCACCCCTTTCCATTCTTCTCCTCTCCCTCTCTTCTCTCTCCTCTGTGTTACCGCCAGCCGTTCAGGCAGGAGATTTGTACGCTACGTGGTCGGCTGTGGACCTTCCTGCTTCAGACCTTTTACGCAGTCCGCCACACGCAGGGATGGGAAACTCTGTCGCCCAAACACAGAGAGAGGATACTGGCAGGTAAGGAAAGATACTTGTTAGCTTTTTTTTTCTCCAGTCACATACACACACACACACATACAGGATACTCACACTGCAGTGTGGATGTGAGGTTTTTCTTTCCCTCCCTTACCCAGCCTAGCGCTGAAGCCATGGCACTGCATCAGTAGAGATGAACTGAAGCCCTGGGAGCATATGCTGTTGGCTGATTTAACACTTAATGGCTTCATTCTACACAGCTGCCTGGCCACTACAACCTATTCATTGTTTGTGCAGAGCTGTTCTTATACATTTCTGCTTTATTTCTGAGCTACCTTTTCAACTGTCTGGGGGTAACATGGTAAATACTCTGTGGTAAATGCGCCATGCTTGTTTTTAATGGGTGGAAGTGAGAGGCTTGATTCCTGTCTTTGTGGATGTGCATGATTAGAAGCATGTATAAATACAAATAATATGTTGCTTCCTCATTGTTGAACTAGTAATGTGCTGAAATGCACTGCATGAATAATTTATTCAGCAGGTATCAGTGTGTGCCTATTACTGGTACATTTCTTGGCAGTGTAATCAGATTGCAGGTCTTACATACAAACATACATACATGCACTTTTGAAAATGGAGGAAATTTCACTGTATTTGTTCTCATTGGTTAAATACGATAAATCGTTAGGTTCTTATATATGAAGCATAGAAATGGCAGTGCTTTGTTTGAAATATTGCTTACCAGACATGGCTGATTAATCAATCCATTGATTTAATGTTTGTGTCCTTATGGTCCAAGCGTAAACACAGGGTGTGAAAACGGGAATTTGTGAATGAAAGAAATGGCTCCTTTAGCTCAGATAATGAAGGACCTAAGCAGTGTCTTGGGGAAAAAAATGGTACAGCCTTTTTCATCTGAGTTATGCTTGGATTTGAATAATCTGTTTTGCAGGCAAGATACTAACCAACTTACTGGTGATTCCATCTTGCTTTTATTCTGTTTTTACAGATGCTATTGATAAAGGGGACAATAGAAGACTTGGTAAAAAGCCAGTATTCACTAGCTCACAGGTAACATTATTATTATTCAACACAGTTTTTAATTTAAAGTTTTATTTTTGGAACAAACGTGAGAAAGCATTAAACTTTTTTGTTTTTCAGAACTTTGACTTTTACGTAGCTTATGACAAGAACCAAGTGTGTAACTGAACATGTTTTAGCTCAGAGAAATCCATGTGAGTTTGTGTAATCCCTGTAAGTGATTATAGTTCATGGCCATCAAGTGCCACATGTCATAAATGCCCCACCCTCACAGTAAAGAGATATAGCATGAAATGAGCAGCAGGGCCTCTCTCAACAGATGTATAGCTAAGATAAGCCTGCCAGAAGTGATCCAGATAGGGATTGCCAAGATGTGAAGCATGAGTGGCTGAGAGCAGTGGAGCTGCTACAGGTCTCTCCGGAAGTGGTTTAATGGAACAGGAGAACAGGAGCTTTGCCTCTGTTAAGGCTTTTTGTGCTGAATCTCTGAACCTCCAAGATTAAATTCACAGATGTAATTGTTCTTGTTCTTTAACATCTGCTGAAAGAACAGAGAGCAAGAGATCAGCTGTTAGACAAGTAAAAAGGAAAAAAGGAAAAAGGAAAAAAAAACATTCTTCAGGTGATAGACAGCATTTTTCCTGGTGGTAAGAATGCTCCAGTGGTAAACTGTTTTAATGTTATTTAGTTTCATATGACCGTCCCCTGGTTATGTGCCAATTAATATAGTTATGTGACTATATGTTTGTTTTTCTTGCAGCAAAGGGCTGTAAAATGCCCTTCATCTGCACCTGAGAGTCCTCCTGTGCAAAGGAGCCACAGGGCGTCCGAATACACAGCTTCTTTCTCCCGTAGTGCTGCATCAGTCATGAAGTCTGATGGACTGGGGACAGCTAACAAACCAGGAGATGGTCATGCATCTAAGGCAAAGAATGTGAAGAAGCCAGGCGATCGGAGCGTAGCAGCAAAAGGAAAAACAGCATCAGCTGGTACACCAGTTGTCAATGGCACGGCAACTGCAGGGGCCAGACGTGATGTAGCCAGTGCCAACGGCCCCAGAAGCTCTCATGGGGCTAAGGAGCAAGAAAAGAAGCCAAACCCAGGTGCAAGGCCTAAAACCTCTCCCCCAAGCTGCACAACTACAAGCCAAACAGCAGTAATGAAGGCTCAGAAGAGCTCAGCAGGAAAGGCTGACAGCACTGCTGGCACCGCCCAAACACAGCCCATCGCTACAACCACATCAGGCAGCACCTCGCCAGAGAATGGTGCCAGCAGCCCTCGGAACGACACCCACTCTGTTCCAGGTTTACAGTCTTTATTGACTTCTTAACATTTCATCACTGTGACTGACACCAATTACAATGTAGTACATCACTGCAGCCAAGCTGAAGTATCAGCAAGCTTCAGGAGTAATAGTGTAGCTGAAATACGATAGGACCTGCAGACCAATTAGTATGATGAATGCTGTGTGATGGCCAAGAGGCATTTTTGGAAGACAAGGACAGTGTCATGTATGAATGTTGATTTATCAGGAAACAAAGCACATGACACTGTCCTTTGGCAGCCTGCTGGCATCAGACTAACAGCAGGGGTCAAAGCCCTATACAGCTGTCACACAGGGGTGTGTGACTGATCACTTTCAACTGTAGTGGTAAGGTTGGTTTAGGGGACGTGGAGTAATCCCATCTCATACCAGTTTTCAAGGCTTAAGTGGGCCTCAGGTGTCTGTCCTGCTGGGACCAGCGCAGCATGCGTCCCTTTACCCCACCCTCAAAGTGACTAGCTAAACATCTGTGATGTGAGCTCATACACAGTGCATTATGTGCACCTGCTATCCTGAAGAATATTTGGTTTCTTCCTCAGTAAATCAAGTGTTATATGTATGGGACTGAAGTGTAGTCTTGGTTGATTGTTCTCAGTTGTACATGTTCTGCGTTTCAGGTGCAAAGCCCAAACACCAGGCTAAGGCAGTGAACAAATCCCCACTGACAAAACCTCCTCCGAAATCTGATACGACAAAGACCAACAGGTGAGCTTTACTCCTAGCATCACTGTGCTTAAAGTATGATCAGTCATTGTTTCTTTTGTGTTCAATGAAACACAAAGTGTAACATTTAAAGGCTCTCTAATTCATACTTTTGTTAGCTTCCCCTTGGACTTGCCATTCAAGTCCTTAAAAAATGTCACTCAAGTCAAAACATAACTCCCAAAATTGGGATTTATTTCTTAGGTTTAGGAAGTAACTCAACAATCCAGCAAACATTTTGGTTGATGGTAATGTCCTGTACACATACCAACATTAACAAAAGAGCATCATACAACTGGAAATGAACAATAATCTGAATATAGATAACCTATTAACAAAGATATTTCTCATTCTGACCCAGATGAATTCAGTTTTGCTTAAGTATCTATATGTCAGTCCCACATACCCCCAAGGGGCAGAGGAAAAAAGTTGCTGTAAATACTAAGAAAATGGATAAAGGTCTTTGAACTTGACTTAAAAATACTGAAGGTGTAACAGAAGGACAAAAATGATTGAGTAACCCAAAGAATTATCCTGAGAATCCAAATCCTGAAGAATAGCTGATCAGTTTCTGTTATCTGGAGAGACTGTCAAAAATACTTTACTCCTGGCCATAATACAATCACCTACACGGAAATGAGCTATATGCTTATTTAATATATATATTCAGGTCTTAGGAAACTAAACAAACATACATAAGACTGTATGTTCAGTAATGTAGCAGTAGGAAAAATAAGCGGTATGTTGCTGTTCAGTATCACCTGGTTGTTTTTAGGCCACATGTGTCTGTCAGGGGGATGAAAGCAGCTCTGTAGCATTTTCTGACAAGCCTCTTATCTGTCCTTCAAAGATGTTAAAAATATCCATTTTACAAACAGCATCAGCCAAACTCCATCTGTCCTGGGAGCACATTAATATTTACTCAACTCCCTGGAAAGCAACCATGCAAGTTAGCCAATAAATAGCTGATAGCCTCATAAAACAGATCTTGGTTGCATCTTTTGAGTGGATTTTTTTGTAAAGAAACAGACGGTACAGGTAACTGTTCATCTGCGCAGTATCCAGATTTTATTTTTCTACATTGTGTGCTCTAGTTAAGTTAGTTGTATAATTAAGTCAGAAAAAATATAGGTGCCCTGGAAGAGAGGTTAGTATTGAACTCCCCTCTAACCTAAATTTAGGTGACGTGGCTAGTCATTTGTACAATGTGTATTTTTTAAACATGACCTGTAATATTGCCAAGTATGATGTCTAAGGTAGATTCAATAAAACTGGACTTGTAAACTCACTCAAAATTGTCAGATGATGAAGAGATTTCGAAATCCATCGACCTCAAGCAAACAACAAATCTCAAACTGTAAAACTGTGGTCTCTGAAGTCAGATTTTCTTTAAGACCAGAGAAGAGAATCCTTCACAAGGACACTAGTGTCAACTTGAAATATTTTGCATTGATAATCAGCTCATGTCTGAGACGCTTGTCCTAGACAAAATGGGAGAAAAAACTTTGCTGCCCCCCGCTGGTGCTAAATATGAATTCATGATTACAGTCCCTGCAGCTCCTCTCATTAATATTTTTATAATGATGTGAGCCAGAGGTGTTCAGTAATTGGGATATTGTGATGACAACATTTGTGGTCACCTTGTTGTTTTATTGCTTTGCCTGTGTGTCTCGCCAATCACAGCCCTACCAATAAGTCAAGTGTGAGAGAAGGTGGCAAAGTCAAAACTGGTGCAGCTGAGAAAGTGTCTACTGCACTTACAGCAGCAAGAACAGACACCAAAGGAAGAAGCACACCAGACCATGGTGAGATGTTCAAATTCTGCTAAATTCAAATGTCTGTGAATGTACTCTGGAAGAGTCTTAATTTTATGTTTTGTTCTGTCTTTGATTTAGTCTCCAAGCATGGATCCTCCATGAAAAAGCCAGCTTCACCCAGGAAAGAGGACAGTAAGGACGGGTTGAAATCCTCAACAGCACACAAGACAGGCAGCGAAACTCCTAAAAAGAAGACCACTAAATCTGTTTCAGCTACTGGACCATCAACTAAAACCAGCGCTAAATCAGCAAAAGCCTCTTCAGTCCCCCCCAAACAGTCATCAGCTGTAGCTTCCAAGTCTGGACCAAAGCAGAAAAGTACAACTGAATCATCTACTGAGAAAGCGTCACCAAAATCTGGAGGAGCTTCCAAAACCTCAGCTGCTGCTGCCACCAAGAAATCAGGAACTAAAGGAAAAGAGGCAGTGAATGGTAAAAATTCAGACTGTAAACCTGAGCTTGGTCCTTCTGAAATCACTGGTCATGTTGCAGAGCATAAAGATAGTAAGGAGATAGTGCCCTCTGAGCAGCCTGCAGAATGCAGTACACAGTCAACAAGCCAGGGTGGAGGGGATTTACTCTGCCTTCAACTGGATTCAAGTCTCCAGAAGGCTGAAGTACAGTCAGGAAACACTAACGGTGGACGAGATGAGACCAGTGTTACACCAGCAGCTAACAGCATCCCGCACATTAAACCTGCTGATGCAGATGCTTGCAAACAGACTGATGGGAGTAAAGTGAAACAGTCTCCAAGTGGTGTCATCCCCGCTTACATCAGTGGAGGGCAAGTTCATGAGGTCAGCTCCCCAAATTCCCAGAGAGACACTGCACCCCCCATAGACACCCCCTGCAGCATGGGAAGCACTCACACCCCCTTAGAGGACTCCTGGGGCGGCATCCACCACCAGGTCAGCCCAGAGTCTGAGACCGGCAGCACACACACCACTTCCTCTGACGACATCAAGCCCCGCTCAGAGGACTACGACGCAGGAGGCTCGCAAGACGACGACTGCTCCAACGACCGAGGTGTCTCCAAGTGCGGCACCATGCGCTGCCATGATTTCTTGGGCCGCAGTAGTAGTGACACGAGCACCCCAGAAGAGTTAAAGATGTACGAGGGCGGGGCTGGGTTGAGAGTGGAGGTGCGGCTGCGTGGGAGAGAGGCAGAGACTACCAGCGAGGAGGAGGGAGTGAGACGACGCCCTCGTTCCTGGTTGCAGAGAGATGAGATTCATGTAGAGGAAGAGCACTCGGAGATCGAGGCCACCGTGACAGTAAAAAGTGTCCCTGACCACCAGCTCTTCTCCTCTGAGGAGGAAGAGGAAGATGATAACGAAGAGGAGACGGAAGATGAGAGGTCGGAGGTTGAGGTGATCCCAGGCCAGGCTCCACTGCCACCCACGGAGCCCTCACCACACTTTCAGGGGATCGTCAACCTGGCTTTCGATGACGATGGCGTGGACCAGGAGAATGACCAGCCTGACTACCAGTCCACTTCTAACTTCCGTCGGTCGGTGTTGCTCTCTGTTGACGAATGTGAGGAGTTGGGCTCAGAGGAGGGTGGTGTCCAAACGCCACCTCAACAGCCCAATGATGCAGTGACTCCCTGTGATGTTTTCGAGTCAGGCTCCACAGTTATTCAGTCCAACTGTGTCCCTTCCAGTGACCAGCAGAACCACCTGCCGAGCCATCTTGAAAATGCAGGTATGAAGCACAAGAAACACAACGAGGAACAGGAAGAAAAATCCTCAGTATTCCTTACAGAGATCCAAGAACCTGTGCAGGAGGAGAGCAATCACATCCAGGTGGATGGTATGAAGTCCAGTGTCCTTACCATGGACTCAGACACTAGAGACCTCCCTCCCCAGGAGCGCCCATGCCACCTGGATCTGCGGCATACCGAACAATACAACGGAGGGCCGCGCAAAAATCACACCAACCCCTCAGAAAGCAAGAAAGCTGATTTACATCTTGACTTAAATGAGCCTCAGCTGACAGGGGACTCTCCTGTACATGCTGCACAATCTCCAGCAGGTAATGTATGATCTACGGATCCTTCCTAGACCCCAAATCCAAACCCATCTTATCTCCCCAAACTCCATCAGTGAAGGTATAGCTTGTCCCTGCAAGATTCATTCTCTGCTCTGATTCTTAGACCTTACCTACATCCAAAATATACCCATCCCTCCTTCAGAAAGAAAGGATATTATTGAACACACTAGTTGAGTAACTAGTTATAAGTACAAGTTCAAATTCAAATGAAATCAGTGGTCATCATTTTTTCATGACTGAAGGCTTGCTCTCATCTCCACCCATGGATTGTGTAGCTGTTGTAAATTTGAATTTGCAACGTCAATATCCTTTTAAAGATGGAGATTGGCCTCATCAAAACACTTAACCTAAACTGTACATGTTAAACAACTGAACTACCTTTAGTCAGAGGCATTTAGGCCTTGGTAACTCAGTTTACATTGAAAAAAAAGGGGAACGCAGTGTATATTTCACTAAGACTGATCATAGAATTGTATTTGTCCAAAAGAATCTGCCTTGTGACAAGGCATGTGACATAGTTACACCAATGCACTTTTATGTACATACAAATAAGATTTTTGGATTATTTTTGTCATTTCTTTTATGCAGTGGAACAGTCAGGCCTTTTTAAGCCATAGATCATTTGACATAGTTGAAGGTACTATAATATATACCATTTTAACATCAGCATATCATTACTGAATTAATAGTGACTTGTTTCTGTAATTACTATTACAGTTAGACCAGCCATGAGATCATTTTTCGCCATAGTGATATTTGATTGAAGTTTGTGTTTCTTAAAATGTATTGCCCAGAAATCCCATCACTTCTTGCTTTAGACGATGCTGTTAGAGTATGTCTTGTGTTCCTTTTTCTTTTACTTTATTGTAAACGATAAATGTGTTCAGCTTTTCATTCGCTGCACCACTGCAGTTTTGAGAAACACAAACTTCTTTGCTCCATAAGCTTGTCTTTTGTGCCATAAAGCACAAACTAATCTTGACCTTGTGGTTCACATTGTTAAATGGACGCTGCTTGGCTTCTCAGTGATGGTCTTGTTGTTTACAGTAATTATATTAACATCTCAAAATTAATTTTAAAAGATGTGTTTAAGTTAAAATGTTATATGTAGCACCTTTAAAAAATTGTGTTAAGATAAATTACCATGAAGTAATGATTTTTTCAAATTTCTGGAAAGTGACTACATGACATAAAGGTCAAATACAAAATGTCTGTGTAAGATAGACTACACTAAACTGCCACTGCTTGTCAGAAAAGTGTGTTATACTTGGAAACTTTTCCCTTGCATCTCCTCGTTGTTTTTCTTTTTCTATTTGAGAATGTACCTGTTCCTGATTTTTGTTTTGTTTTTGTTTCTGCACTGCACACATGCATGCTATTAAAATTAATTTGTCATTCTCCTATGCCATCCATTTTTTCCATTTTCCCATTACCTTTGTCATACCCAGTAGACTTGTGTCTAGATACATATATGTCCACCTTTAAAGAAAACTATGTTTTGTTGTCTATAAGCTTCTGTTCAGTAGGCTTTGTGTAGTGTCAGTAGCCTCCTATGTACAGTATGTGATGTGTCCTTAGAGCAGCTGCCATGGTTCTGCCATGTCTCTCTTTTTTCACTATCATAAACAGGAAAAGAAACCCGCTGCACCGTCACTAAGGGTCTATCCTGATGCAAACATGTCAATTATTTTGTTTTCAGCATCAGTGATCACTTACTTCATCATCTGCCATTTTGAAATCACTGAAAATAGAAATTCAAATAATGTCAAATATGATATTTAAATTGATTGGGTCGGCCCTTTCAAAGACATGCACGTAAATCTCAAAACATACCACTGTTACATAAAGACAAATGCAGAGTTCACTGGTGCTGGCAGTGCATGGCTTACTTTGTTTGAACAGGTGGATAAAGAGATGCATTCAGAAAAGCATTCCTCTGTGCAATTACCTTTAAGGCAACTGTCCACCCTTGACATCTATATTTGAAGTGGTTGGTGAATTTCAAATTAATATTCATATTGGTTTCACTATTTACCTGACCATAATGTGACCAATTTACTGCTTCCCCACTGTGCTGTCCTCACCTGACTTCACTATGGAATATATTTTAAAGGACACAGTTGCAGTAAGGGTAAACTTTCAGTAGTCAGTGTTTTATTGTAGTAGGCAGTGACTAGTCTCTAAAGTGAAATGATGAAAAAAGGAACTGTGGAGGAGTGAATCAGTTTGTCATTTTGCAGTATTGTCAATTGTTTTTAGGGGACAATGGTTGTGACAGATTGGATCAAACCTGCAAACATGACCGCCGACCATCCAAAGCCCTCTCTCCCATTTACGAGATGGATGTGGGAGAAGCCTTTGAGCACTGCTCGGACAAGGACAGGAATGTTAAACTGCAAGCAGAGGAAGAAAAGCTAAGAGGGGACAATGACAAAAGCAGTTACTTTGCAGAGCAGGACTGGAGCCTGCTCAGGCAGCTCCTCTCAGACCACGAGTCCAATCTGGGCATCATAAACCCTGTGCCTGAGGAGCTCAACCTGGCCCAGTACCTTATCAAGCAGACGCTGTCCCTGTCACGTGACTGCCTGGACTCGCAGGCTTTCCTGTCCCCGGAGAAGGAGACCTTCAAACGCTGGGCGGAGCTCATCTCGCCCATGGAGGACTCCTCCACCAGCATCACTGTGACTAGCTTCTCCCCAGAAGACGCTGCATCTCCACAGGGGGAGTGGACCATTGTGGAACTGGAAACACATCACTGACTGCACAGAGGAGAGCCTACTGGACAGTTGACGCTGTCTCTTTGAACTTTGAACGTCTTGACATCAACTTTGTCTTAATTTATTATAATTTACAATCCTGTTCTGTCTCTCGTTATGACATGTCTTTGTCATGGACTGTGCAGAACTCTGGACTTTGCAGCAGCTTATTTGCATTTCCCATCATGCCGTCAGTGGACTGTTTCTTGATGGGCTGTTATGCATGCTGACATTTTCGTATGTTTGACTGTTCAATTGATGTTGCTTCGAAAGCTCTAGAAAAGAATGAGTAAAACAAAAAAATCATCTCTTTCTCATGTCAGTCTTCTGATAATAGGGTTGACTGACGTTTCTTAAAGAAAAATAATATTGGCCTGATGGCTTGCATTTAGTGTCATATTGAAAATAAAGGTTTGTGTTTCTGAAAAAATGAGAAGTGTTCCTCACTGTCCTGTCATTGAAGGATTATTTGTTTGTGAGTCACAAACAGTGATTTGGGTTCAGCTTCACTCTTTTTTGTACTTGAATCAGTTTTACCTTTTTGCTTTTTTATACAATGCACACAATAAGACCCTTACTCAGCAGGAAGAGCATAGGTGTAATTAATAATATTAATTGATTCTGATATTTGCTCACTTATTTGGCTTGCAGGAGTGGAGCCTTTTTTAATGTTGCCAAACATAACTAACATCTGTCCAATATATAGATGTCTGTATAGTCAAACTTATCTTAACCATTTTTAGCACTGTCTCTTTTCTGAATTCCCAAAATGCTACATTCACTTCAGCTCCTCATTTGATTCATCACAAACATGTTAAATATTACAATGTGTATAAAAGTAAATATTTATGGGGGGGGGGGGGGGACTTGTGTTGCTTCAGTGCAGAATTTGCCTGGTGTAGCTTGGTTGAGGGCACAGTATACAGACCCTTTACTTGAGTCAAACTAACAACAATGTGAAATAAAATATCACCAAATGCACTTAAGGCAAACAAACTAAAAGTAATAGTTTTACAGTATATTACATTAATATATTTTAATACTGATGCATTTATGTGCAAGTATCATTTTACTGTTGTAGCTGCAAGTTGAAGCTAGTTTAACTACTTTATACACAGTGAATAATAACAACTTTTCACACTTGTAATAACAATCTGAGGCTGTCAGTGGCAAAAATAAGCATTCACATGGATTTACTCTGATGTCTTACAGTTGCCCATTGGATTACATTGCAGCAGCTGTTCACAGTTGCCAGGTACACTGTTCTTACTCAATACTGCAGTGATTCCAAAGATCTTTGTCCCTATCAATAATTTACATCCAAAAACATGGAAGTAAGGCCAAGGTTCAAAAATACCAGTTACTCTTTTAAGACATTGAAAATAGTTAATAATGGCATTAGTTACTTGAACAGTAATGAATTAGAGACACTGATTTTAATGTATAACTAGTATTTCTAAGGTTTGTCTGGAAACACGGTGAGGTGATGATTGATATGCATTATATATAATGACCTGTTTCTGAAGTAGGAAATTAACTTATGCTTTTTAACGATTCTTTTTTCTTTATTTCATCCTCTGGGTTTAGCTGAAAGGATGATAACAAAACTGGGATTACCATTTTTGTTAACAGTGAAGTAAATAAATAACACTTCACATGCAAGAGGAGCAGAGAGGCACAGCTCAAGTACAGCTGTGTGTATTGAGGCTGCACTGATTACAGTGACAGAAATGTATAAAGTTATTATGACTACAGCACCAATAACGTCACAATCCTACTAAATTGTAAATCATGATGTGCACAAAAAAATACAATCAAACCTCAAGAATCATGTCTACTGCGCACTGACCTCCCTGATTTCCTCTGAAATATCTTTTGTCCTACTTAATTTTTAAAATGTTAGCAAAATGTTTTTTTTGTTGTTTTTTTTGGCATAATGTTATTCAATAGTAATATATTTGCCCACTTTTCATTCTTCCACCAGTTTTTTTCTGGAGTGTTCTGATCATTATGTCTTCACAGGGCTGTGAACATGGCTTTATACTTTAAGTTTTATTGTTGTGGATTGTGGAGGAAACATCACTTTGGTTTGTTTTACAATCCTAGTAGTAATGTTTAATTACTTAATGAGATAGTTATGGTATACACAATAATGTACTGTGACCACGATGCAGTGACAAGTGATGACAGTGATTTATATATCAATTACTATCTAGGCTCTTTATTTGAATTTTGTTTGTTTTGGGGGCACTCCACTGAGGTTAAAATAATCGCACAAAACAGAGTATTACTTCAGATGACTGACATCAAATCACTTAAGTTGAGAAAGACGGGTGCTGAAGGTGGTTCTGTATGTTCAGCACATGCATGTACACATCAGGCTTTACCTTGAGATTTACTTGTGTTGTCACTTAGTGTAAGTTGACCTGTGCCTCACTAGTGACACTGTTCACAAAATATAAACCGCCGAAGGAAGTGTTGTTTACCACCTTGGATGAGGTGCTGGGATGTATGAACATGAGATCCATGAGCACTAAGCAACAGTGGCAAGGAAAAACTTCCCATTAAGAGGCATAAACCTTGAGCAGACTCAGGGTGGGCGGCCATCTGCCTTGACCGGTTGAGTTAAGAAAGAGGTGATAGCTGGAAACCTGTAACTGAGGCTTGAGGTGACAGCTGGAAACCAGGAACTGAGGCTTGAAGCTGGTAGATGGAAAACTGGAAATGAGGCTTGGGTTGGTAGCTGGAAACCTGAAAATTGAGGCTTGGGTTTGTAGCTGGAAACCAGGAACTGAGGCTTGAACTGGTAGATGGAAAACTGGAAATGAGGCTTGGGTTGGTAGCTGGAAACCTGAAACTGAGGCTTGAGTTGGTAGCTGGAAAACTGGAACTGAAACTTGAGCCAAAAACCTGGAACTGAGGCTTGGGTTGTAGATGAAGACGTGGAACCTGGAACTGAGGCTTGGGCTGATAGCTGGAAACCTGGAACTGAGGCTTGGGCCTGTTGCAGCTTTGGGAATCAATATCACTTTGACCCACGTTTCCTTCTAGGGGCTCCGACCCCTAGATATCTGGGGGCAATAGAGGCAAGTCCCCCAGAAAGGGGGCTGCTCTAGATCCTCCCAAGAAAAAGTGTCTGCTGGGTCTACATTTTGGTCAGTCTTATGTCACAATTGAGTAGATCAGAACACAGGGCAAGGACCCAAATGCAAACACTGTGATGAGGCTAGAAACAGTTCAGTGCAGAGTCTAACTTAGCCGGAATCTGCAGGCTTTTAGTCGGTGTCATGTATTTGTCCAATATATGCCAAATAAATAGTCTTTTTTATGACATATAAAAGGGGATAGCTTGTTTTCTGATGTTACTGTTAAATGGAGTCTGGTTGAGATAAAAAGCGATGTTTGTGGTTAATAAAAAAAAGTCTATCTTAATTGGAATCATACCCATACTGTTGTCAGATAGTTTCAATAACAATCTGAGCCTATCAGTGACAAACAAGCACTTTAGTGGACGTACTTTGACATGGACAGTTGCACTGTTTGTTGACATTGCAGCAGTTTGCGGTGACACAGTACACTGTTCTTGATCAATACTGCACTAATTACAAAGAATTTTGTCCCTATCAATTATTTACATACAAGAAATAAGTTATCCCTTTTTACACATAACCTTATATTATTCAAAAGTTTTGTTTTTTTCTCCACTGTTCATTCACTGAATGTTTGGTCATGTGGCTCAACTTGGCTCGCATATAAAGCATAGTTGTTGTTGAGTAGTTTAACTCTGTTGTGTTTGCTGATAATTTACATTCCTGGGCTACATTAAGTTTGCTGTTCAGTAGAAATTAGTGTTTAATGTTTAAGGTCTATTTTGCAGTAGGTGCAGCAAAATGTGAATGCTGGAGAAAGCTGTTAAAGCCGTATTTTATCCTTGACGTGAATAAATGTTTTAAATCAGACATACTTAATTACATCATGGTGCTCTATTGGAGAATGTTACATGGTTAAAAATGGTTAAGATGTATCATTTCATTTTTGTGTATAAATAGCAACGTTAATTCATATTAAAATTTCTGCTTAATATGGAATGAGACGTTTGAATTGTGATTAAGTATCCGTGGAATATTGACAGATGTATAAATAATTTCCAACAGAATATAAACGTATTATTGTATTTTTATTTTCTTCTTAGCTCTTACGGTGTGTTCACATTATGTTATGGAGCGAAACTGTTTTGAATAAAGCTTTTGTGAACCATCAGTTGGAGAGTAAGACTATCATTCAGCCGGGGATGCTACACTTACATTTGGTTACTTCCTCAGTTTATGTGTTGCAAATCACGGAGCGCGGGGGAGACAGTGACATCCTGGACTTAAGACTCCAACAGTAATTGCATACCAATTTTATCTCTTCCCTTCACACGAAAATACCACATGAATGAACAAAGCATACTTCAGTGTTTTGTCACTACGCTCTAACTCTAGTTAGGCTTTGATTTTAGGTGCAATAATTTTCACACACTTCATCGCTTTCACTCAGAACATCGTTGATGTTTTTAAGTAAGTAAAATTACCTCACCATTGTGATAAACTTTGAAATTAAAGGATGCTCCGGATACATTTCAAGTCACAACAAGCTTACTCAGATATTCTCAGAGAGGAACGGGCCCTTGTTTGTGCCTGCGCGTTCTCAAGTCCTTACGTTCGCTCCTAAAAATTCCGTCATCTCCATAGCTCCATTTTTTTAAAGCATTATTCGAAAAATGGCCCAGACGCCATCTTTTTTCCAAAAATATCGACCAGAAATTTGGAAATTCTGATGCTCTTAAACAAAAATAACATTTTAAAACGACTACACAATTGTTCATACATTCCACAGTCGTCCCGGGACTTTCAGTAATTTTTTTAATTAATACATTTGCCAAATATTAGGAGATGCCTTACATGCAGTGATCCCCTTGTGATTGTGGTCAGCAGGTGCTCCTTCCCAACAGGGGCTCCAATAAAAAGCAGGTCATTTCTGCAGTAGATTTCCTCCAGGTTTCTCTTCAGCTCAGTTAAACAATAGTTCGTTTTCCAAAAAAAAAAAAAAAAAAAAAAAAAAAGTTTTTCAGACGACCAGCTATGTACGAGTTCAGCTTGCTAACAGACAAGGGTGTGCTTCGGGTCAACCCAGCAGCTCTGACTTCAACTCGATCCAACGTCACGATTCTGTTCCCATGACTTTTACTAACGCACGTACATTGAGTGCGTGTGAGTGCGTGATCGAACTTCCTGGCGCTCTGCGTGACTCCTGCAGCACCTGCTATGCCAATAATCATAAATACAGCAGATCACACTATATGGACATAGAGCACAATTACAAGCTTAAATCCAAAATTCACCATGCCAACATTTTCAGTTACATTATAATGAATAAAGAGTGTCTGTGTACAGTAAATGTGAATTGGTGCCTCCATCAACTGTACAAACATGTACAATCCAAGAGGACATGACAAGATTCCTTAATTATTTAAGCCCCAATTTATACACTGAGGTGCGTTTATGAGCTACTGTTATGTGACAGGGCCTTTTTGACTTGTGTGGGAGTAGGGGAATGTGCACTGCTTAAGCACAATATCAACTGAGATAATAGGGCTTTCAAGTTGGTGCTGCTTGTTCTGGAGAGGAACCCTACATCAAAATCTACATTTTATTCAGCTGATATTGTGCATATGTAGCGCATATTTCTAAATTTTTTTGCATTTAATAAAATAACCTCACAGAAATCTGAGGCCAGCATGGGAATACTGCCTACATATTGCACATTATATACATACATATTTGCCCCCATCCCAGCAGGTTATCTGGCCATACCTACCTACCACAATGGCAACATGTGAAAATTATATTTCCATAAACTTTTCCCTCTCCTTTTCCATTTGCTAACCCGGCAGCTGCAGATGAAATCTTTTACAATATTAACATCTCATTGCAATGGAAACTGCATACAACTGAATGTTTTTTTTCCCGAAAGAGTATTTCACAGCCAGAAAATGTAGATTACACCGCAGCGGCCTCTCGTGGCTGTCTTTCAGTGTGACGAAACTGTCGCTCGTGCCACAGGCAGCTGTCTCGTGGTAATGCACCGCGAGGGCAACGCTGATCAAACGAACGATCATCACTTTGAGACCAATAAACAATGGCAGCATACAAAGAAACGACTCCTCCATGGAAGACAACGATTATAGTCAGCACATCACTCCAGGTTGGGGTCAACCCTCGAACTAAAGCACATTTTAACAGTTTGGTTGTAGATGGCGGTCAAATAAATACCACTAATAATATGAGTTAGCTGTCCAGCTAACACACTACCACCGGAACAAACCGCTAAATATGCGTTAAGATAATAACAGTCGGAAAAATATGAATTATTCAACCATGTCAGCCTTTAAATCTAATTTAGAAGCTAAGGTAAAACGTTTAAATTAATTTATTTTTATCTTTTACCAGAACCATGAAACAAACAGGATGCTCAGCGCACAAAAGCACCGAATCAGAACTTCAGTCTCTGTTGAGTCCGGAGCCTTTATTTTTCCTCTGTCAGGTAAATCTGCTGCATTTTCTGTTGTTAGATAACTCTATAACCTTCACCGCCAATCCTACTGATCCCTCTATACACTGAGTTCACACTTACCTCACATTTTTAACCCATTATAAAACACACATTGCACAAACACAGCCGGAAACTTTATTTGTTAAGCTGCTATTGGATCCTTAAGTAACCCTGAAAACACAGACCATAAATACTCTTCATAGGTTGTCATAAAGGTTGTTGCAATAGTAAGCCTCAGTGTAAACACATATTCTTATTTTGTATTTTGTTCAATGTAAGGCATTTATAACTTACTTGCCTAGGCACTGCATTTCTGTTGGTTGACCCTCAAGACCTCCCAGAGCATCTTGAGGAATCAGGACTCATTGAGAGGATAAAGAAGTTTATGCAAGTACACCGGAACAGCTTTGTACTTCTATATGCCCCCTTTAATGGGAAAAAGGAATTGGAAATCTTGTCAGGGATTCAGTGCAGGTAGATTAATGGCTGTTATGTTTTCTGCAAATTCAGGGTGCGTTTCCCACTTGTTTTGCTTGACTAACACCAATGTAACCAGGATTCTGGTAACTATATTATTTGTCCAGCAATATTTCTAATAAGTGAACTCCTGTTCTCTTTCAGATTCTTTGGCAGCAATCTCAGGATTCTGCCCGTGCGAAGCAATGCTGAGATTGTTAAAGGAATGTTGACAATTGCCAAGGTAAATATAAAGGCAGTACACAAAAGTTATGCTAAGTAATAAATCAGACTAGCTGTTGTTCCCTTCTGATACTCTGAAATAAACCAAGGCTCCTTTGTCTGCAGGCCACCAGTAAGCCCCATGTAGACAATATCCGCAACAGGATGTCTCTGGCTCAGGCTCACATCACTGAAAGCAGTCCTGTGTGGGAGATGCTAAGAGACATATTATAAAAGCTCATTGGGCAATCCAGCATGTTCCCACAAAGCCTTGTGTTGTTTTATCTGATGCAAGCTTTATTTGGTGAACATAGAAATTCAAAGGTAAAACGTGTTTCAGCCCAGTTTGTTATGTTTTGACATTTCTGATAACATTGTCATAGAAAAGTGCACACTATATTGAATACATGTTTTTTATCAGTCATAAAATAAAACAGAAAATAACCCAGTGGTCTGAAGTGTCACTTGACCACAAGCGGTCTCTGCTTAGTTTGAGATCTTCAGCTTTTCCTCTGTGATCTCTTCGATGCGGACTATAAGACTCTCCATTAGGTCAAATGTCACCAAAGCACTCTGCAAAACCTGAGATACATGAGAATGGTCAGCTTATCTGCCAAGACCAAAAATAACAAGAAGAAATAAATAAATACAATTTTTAAAAAGATAATTAATAGTAAAGAAAGTTTCTATACCTGGTTCTGGACATCTGGGGACATATTGGACACTTGCTTGTGTTTCACTGTTATGCTTTTGACTAATCTGGTGGATCTAGCAGCGTCTCTGGCTTCTGGGGAAGGACAACAGAGATAGTTTACAGTATGACTATGAGACTGTTGTTCCATTAGCAATCTGTGCAAGGTTATTTTATTGTCATTTTGTCGCACAGATTAGCAACTGATGCCTACCTTTTGCTTTTAGCTTTTGATTCTCCCTCAATGCCTTCAGTTCAGCAGAATAATATGCTCTTGATATGCTGATACACACACGCAGCATTTTTAGGTATTCATCTTGGATCCTGCCCAGCTCCTCCCACACATCAGTCTGAGGGAAAGAGGAGTAGATCATCAGCTTTTTGCATTGACCAGGCTGGCTTGCAGAAGAGCGGTGAAAGTGTTGAATGAGGCTAACTTACACTGCTCCACAGTCCTTCGTCTCTGATAAGGAGATAGCGTAGAAGATTCAGACTCTCCATTATCCTGGATAGACAAAGACAGGGCATTAATGTATCGGGCTGGATTCACACTTTATGTGTACAGAGCTTCATCTTTGGATCGCTGCAGGAAAGCCAAAAATTGAGTTTGGTCTGATAGTAGCCACAGAGGTCTGTAACTTTTTAGATATGAAGTTAATAATGTCACATACATTTTTACATTTAAATCTGCAGTAATTTAGCTCCATAGTTCATGAAATGCAGCCTTAATTTTACATTTTTTATAAAAAATATTTTCAATGTGTTTTCCATAGGTCAAAACTTACAGCAGATGTACATCTAGAGCTTGCATCTTTATATACACAGGTGGGTGACAAATGAAAAGAAAAATCTGAAAAATGTGTAGAGAACCAGGACAGTGTTCCCATCCATGCCCATGACCTTCGCAGTCACCTGATCTCAACCCAAGTAAACACCTGTGGGAGATTTTGAACTGATGAATAAAATGAGAGAATATTGTTTGGAAGAATTGAGTTTCATCCCTCCAGTAGATTTCCAGAGGCTTGTAGAGTCTACGCCATGGAGCACTGAAGCTGTTGGTGGCCCACGATGGCACCTTACTAAGACACTTTATATTGGTTTTCCTTTAATTTGTTACCCACCTGTATGTGATTTTGGTTTGACCAAATAAAAGTCCCTATGTGTGGGATCTGAAACATTTCTTGGGGGACTTCTCTCAGATTTCTCCCCAGCCTCCAATCTGGCAAAAATGTGTAGTTGTACGCTTTTTAGAAAAATACAACAAAATAAATTATGTCTGTAGTTACTGGAATGTGCATAGTGTAGCCTGTCTGTGAAGTAAACTCATCTTAATGTTAGTCACCTGTCCATACTGTTGAGCAGATCTGTCTCAGCACCTTGAGGCAAACACAGCACCAGTCCCAACAATGAGACAAACTCCTCTCCCAGGAACCATTTATTGGCATTACCAGGCTAGAGAAGAGTTATCAGAGATTAAACACCCACAAATAAAATAATCAGATTAAACAGTGCCCAAGACATCGAGACTGAGGTTAAACACAAAGGAGTCTTTTCAAAAATAGTAATGAGACTTCAGAGAGCCCACGTGTCATCTTTAATCTCACCTTCATGGAAAATGCCACTTGGTTCCTGATGTTCTTTACTACATAACTTTCTACTCCTGCGTGGTTGCTTGTTTTTAATATGCACCTGCAAAAGAAATTGTCAATAAAGTTCAGTTAGTTGGTGAGTGTGAGAAACAATATAGCAACAACAAATACTATATATTTGATTTGATTTGATTTAAAAAAAAATACAGTTTAGAGTATTACTGGATGGAACAAATTACGATTATACATTTACTGAGCAATTTATTAGAAACACTGTACTAACATTGGATAGGGCCTCCCTTTGCTCTTAAAGCTGCCTAAATTATGGATTGCATGGATTCCACAAGATGTTGGAAACATTCCTGTAAGAGTCTGCACCATGACGACATGATTGCCTCACATAATTTCGGCAGATTTATTACCTGCACATTCATGCTGCCAATCTCCTGTTCTACCACATCCCAACAGGGTGCTATTGGATTCAGATATGGTGTATGCGGAGGTCACTGAAGTGCACTGAACTCATATTCATTAAACCAATTTGAGATGACTTTTGTGACATGGTGCATTATCATGCTGAAGATAGTAAACTGTGACCATAAAGAGATGCACATGGTCAGCAACAATACTCAGATAGGCTGTGGCATTCAAACCATGATTAATTGGTATAAGAGGCTCAGAATTCACCCAGAAAACATTCCCCATAGCAGCCTGGACTGTTGACACAAGACGTGTTGGGTCCATGGATTCATGCTGCTGATTTCAAATTGTACTGCTGCCACATGATTGGCTGGTTGTACAGGTGTTTCTAATAAAATGCTCATGATATATTTTTTAAAAATCATGTAAGTTTAGCTATAACTATTATGAAAAATGTGCATTGTATACACATGACCTAGTCCACAGAAAGCCTGAAACATAACAAGTTTACAAAACCACATATTTTCTCTTTTGCTGTGATGACGTTTCTCACCTGAAAAACTTGTGCTTTGCCTCAGCATCTAATTTGTTGATAAAGAGCTGGAAAACCTGTAGTCCTGATTCCCTCTGGGGAAGGAGTGATCACAAAAAGGAAAATTCAATAAAAGTATGTGTTTTAACAGTATCATAGTGTGGAATACATTCCTCCCATTAAAGTCATTTGTGTACTCACCAGATGTTGCATTGGGCAGTCAGTGAGTACTTTCAGCAGGTTCTGTGGATTACAAAGCACCACAAGTCACTGATTGGTGAAAAGTATTCATGTAGTTCATGAACTTGGTTCATGTATACAGTATCTGGTGATCACATGACAGGCCTATAGGGCACACTGGTATTTTGGTCACAATAATTGCAGTTGTAGCACCGGTAGAGATTTGATGTTTTGGAAGTTGTACTGCTGAGCAAACTGTGGCCATGTTGTGTTATGTGACTGTAAAATTCTTAATTGAGCTTTTAAAATTGTAAAGGCTGATGTCATCCTCGTCTTACCTGTGGTACACTATAAAAGCTCTTCAGTTCCAGTAGACTCACTGGAAGGCTGTTGTCCTGCACTCTTTCCAAACTTGTTGAATATAGTGCCTGATTGATAAAACACAATTAAACCCAAGAAAAATTACCTTAGTTTTCAGCTTTCATACTTGTTCTAATCTCAACTTTAGAAAGATAATACTATATTACTACTGTATACTCTAGTATTGATGTGCCCTTACCAGTCCTTTAAGCAAGTGGGATTCCTTTTTACTATCAAAGAAGCAAGATGAATAATTATTTTAAGAAAAAAATGATTTTAAAACTAGAACAATATTCACTTTATGTTGCATTGGCAGCATACCTACTAAGAAGCTGATTGATGTATTCCATGTTGCACTGGAGGACAAATACAGGGCTGGAACAGCAGGAAAAGGTGCAGTTTAAACTGTTTGTACAGTGCAGTTACAGTGAACACTGTCACCTTTGTATGTCAGTGAACATGCATATAAAATAATAGCTTCTCATCACACCTGAACACTGCTGGAAAGCTGTCCATAGTGATGAGCTGGACAAACAGCAGATAAGCCAGACATGCTCTTGATTCCTTCAACTGACTGTTGTCCATCAGGGTGCTTTTCTTCAGAGAGTTGAAGAACAGGAGCTCTGAGAGGGACTCTTGGATAGCAGGTAGAATGACCTGTAGAATTGGATAGAGAAATTAACCTCTAAAAAAACTTAATATTATATTAATAATATTGTATTGCTTCTCTATAGATTTTAAATTAAGAAAAGAAGACCTTGCTTTTACCATAATCTCTGTTGCAAAGAGCCAAAGTGATGATTTCCTGTTTCGGTTTAGTTCAGCCTCTAGCAAAGGCTCTCTCAAGCTCCTCATGCAGCTGCAAGGAAAAACTGATCATCAGCAAGCCTTTTAAAGCCATTCATTATTAACACTACACTTACAATGCTAGCACTGTAAACTAATACTAAAGTGAAAGGTTTTGTTCTGTTGAATCTAAATTGTCATCAACTGAAAGACCCTAACACCAATTACTGTCTCACAGAATTACAGAAATAGAATAAAAACTTAAAGGGTTTAGAGACAGAGAATCTTGAGTTCCTAAATTTGAGGATGTGCTATAATTTACAAATAAACTTTAAAATAATTTGGCATTATTCTAAGAAAAATCAAATACCACTCTTTCCAAACTAACACATCTACAAGAGAAACTCTTTCTTAGGGGAAAATAACAAAAATAGGTGGATAGATACATAAAGTAAAGCCTACAAATTAGTGAAAAATCTGTAACTGTTGATCTGTCAAACACACAGGCCATGTGCATTTATTTTAATTAACATCTGGTTGATCAGCCTTAAACCATACAAACATAAATAAAGACAGAAGCGTACAACTTGAGAAGTTCAGTCCTTAGCTCCTCATCTTCAGCAGTGGTTGCATAGTTTCCATCTTTCCTCTTCACTTCCACTACGAAAGACTTTGTAAATTCGGCCAAGGCGATGCAGCAGCGACACAGACCGTACTCATCAGCCTCCTCTTGCTGCTTGGTGTAAGGCACAGGCAGCTGGGAAACCTGCTTCTGCAGAGCAGACAGAACCAAACCCAGACAAGCTGCTCTCCTGTCCTCCAGACGAAGCAGCACTGTTCAAGACACAAGGTTGTTGTTAGTTAACATCAATGTACAGCAGGGGGAGCCAAATACCTTTTTTTTTTTTTTTAAATCAATACCATGCTTTAACACCAGTAAAATGACCATGACTACACCAAAAGTGCTACACCTGTGTAATAGACAATGTTTATGTTAATATTACATACACACATTAATAGTTCATAGTAACACTAATAGTTAATTAGTATATCATTAACATTGTAGTGCTCTCTAATGTTCTAAGACATCCTAATATATAATGGAGACATACCAGCTGTTTGTACTTTATGTATGTGTTATGATTTGTGATATAGGTGTTTAGAAATTCTTCACACAGAGCTGTCTCACCTGTTTGAAGATGTGGAACAAGGGCTATGATGGTCTCAGAAATGGCACCCGGATGAATGCCCTCAATTAGTTCAAGCGAACTATGCAGGAGATCTTCTGGCCTACAAGTCTAAACAAAAGGACAGACATTTAACCTAATGCATAGAGAGCCTGTCTTATTATATAGGTGAATATTATGGACCTACCCTGGTCAGATGAGTGATGGCAGCCTGGCAGTGATCAAGACTCCTCTCTTTTTTTACTACTTCATTTACAAGAGGTGCCACAAGGACACAACCCATAGACTTCACAATTCCCTTGAAGTAAGAGAAAACAGACATACCTCATAAGTAATCAGAAAAACAGAGACCCTGTTGCAACATATTTGCTGGGCCCTTTCTCCCCATTTGCATGTGTCACTGCATAAAAAGGTGCATGCAACAGCAACTGCAGTTTCACACTTGCTTTACATCCGAATGAAGTGAGGCTTAAAGTGTGATCTGTCGGACTGACAAAAAAAAGCATGACTGTGGGTTGTCGGAGGGAGGGTAAGTCCCCAAGATGGTAGTGCTGCAGATCTTTTGGCAGCCATGAATCTCAATGCTTACAATATATGGACTCTAATACATGATACATCATCAAGATGTTTGCCAATGTACCTGAGAGGCAGCTCTTGGTAGATGAAAGTAGGAGGTGTTGTATGGCTCCGGCCATAACAAGTTACCAGCCCACACTGTGACACTGTGTCCAAAAGGTTGCCTAAATTGTGTAGGGATGCAATCCCATCACAGTCAATATTTGATAGAAAAAGTGTGTTGCTCTGCACTGCCTACATCTCCCTCCATGTCTGAGTTTACGCTCTATGTCCTTGTTGCAAGCCAGGGATTTCTCATTTGATAATCAATCATTTGAACCCCTCGAGACCATTTTAGCCTCAGAAAGAGGAATGAGTAAGATGCTACTAAAAGTACACTACACAGAACTGCATGAAGCATGGATAGATAGGACAACCAAGGGCACTTAGAGGAATGCCGTATTGAGGAGGTTTATCAGTGAAGCGAGAAATCTGACTGAATATCTGCTTGTTTCCTCCCTACACCTCCAGGTCAAGAGGCCAGCGAGCACATAGTGGTGGCTGCACGTTAATGTTCAGCGTAGTTGTGTAGCAGGGACGTGGCTGCTGCTGTTTCTGTCAGTAGATAGTGTATGTAGCTGCTGATACTCAGGAGGCTGTGGTGTCGCTGCGTGCGTGCTTTTAGGCCTGTATGACAGATTAACACTGTCGATCGACTGTCACTTCATAACTGCACGGTGTGACCGCTGCTTGTTCAGAGAAATGATAGAGCAGGTCTGTCTCTATCAGTTGTGTTGGTGGTGGAGGAGAAATACCTGGTTTTTCTTATCCTGAAGAAATTTCAGTAGTCGTGCACTGTCACCCCCATTGAGACATGCAGATCCTATGTTCTTGAACTGCTGGTAGTCCTCTGGTTTCAGCTCTTCTTCTGGGGTATCTCTCTAAATACAGGATTGAGAACTATCAAATATGTTGCTTTATTTTTGTCTGATACATAGTAATAATAAAGTTCTCATGTGTGTTTCTGTATGAAAAACATTAACATTCTAAAATCTACAAGTGAGTCTAATCAGAAAATGTTACACCAAAGTGTAACAAAACTTACATTGATCATTCAGACTGTGAAAAGGACAATCCTAGGTAAATTTGAGGGTAGATGAATTAAGATAAGGCAAAACACCTGTCTGGTATCACCATGTTTTCTTCTTTATTTTGATGGGTTACCATAGTGAGAGAGGATGGCACAAGATACAGTGCAGACAGAGCAGCAGTTCACTTTGATGTCATTCAATCCAAGTAGGTGTGTTATTTGACTGATTTCTTAAAACTGCACACTTTAAAAGGTCATACCCCACAGAAACATTATGATGACTGATCACGAGTATGATTGCCACAGCTAAATTGTATAGAATATTTTTGACTTACCCATCTCTGGATTATATTGTTCACCTGATCTTCATTCATCGTCAGTGTCTCCTCAGTCCTCACAGGCAATCCTATTATCAATATGTCTTTATTTTCAACACACCACAACAGATGCTGTGGCAGATATAAGAACCAGTGTCAGCACCAGTGTCAAAATGACAGAATGAGAAGCTCTGCTGTTGTCTCAAGGGAGAGAGAGACTCAGTCTGTGAGGAACCCCAGCATAAACCTCTTATCTCCCTTTGTGCTTGATGTGTAATAGGATTAAACCAGAGCACTTCTGTGTGGTCATAGAGAATGTGGAACTGTCTGGAAGGATCCAGACGTAATAACACTCCCAGTCCTGTAAAATAAGTAGAACAGCAGTGGTTAAGCTTTGGAGGGACTCTGAACATGTTACACAAGGAACCCCACTGTAAATAGTTTTGTAGTTAATTGAACATGTTTGTATTCATCAAGCACATTTCTACAACCCACTCACACATCCATTCACTGAAATATTTGACTATTTTCCTGCACTGTAGGTGACCAAATGTCACTAAACACTAACCCTGAACTTAATAGCAATTCATATGTATTTTTATATTGCATTAACTTTTGGAATGTTGCTGAATATATATATATATTTTAATTTATACTATATAATATTTTAGCTGAAACTGTTTTAGAAATGTGTATTTATGGTAATTTGAGGCAGTGCTGTTAAATTGTATTGGGCTACCCTGAGAGGTCTCTCTAATATTGTGTCCACACCCTGCTTCAGAAAGTATTCAGACCCCTTCCTTGAATAGTTCAGTCAAAGCCCAGGCTTAAACCCCACAAAACATCTGTGGAGAGACCTGAATATGGCAGTTCACAGCACTTCCCATCCAGTCTGACAGAGTTGTAAAGGATCTGTCATGAGGAATGGGGTAAACTTCCAAAATCCAGTTGTGCAAAAATTGTAGAGACTTACCCACAAGAGCTTGAAGCTGAAAATGCTGCCAAAGGGGCTTCAACAAAGTGCTGAATTAAGGGTCTGAATACTTTTGTAAATGAGAGATTTTGGTTTTGGCAATTTGGCAAAAATGGCAGTTTTATCAATTTGCAATTAAACCTACAACACAATAAAGAGTGTAAAGAGCAAAGGAGTATGAAAACTTTCTGAATCAGGGTAGACTAACCATTAGTGAGACCTCTCTGTGCGACACAACACAAATCAACAGTGCCACAAAGTACAACCCCCCAAATCTGTTTTGCATAAGTGTACCTAATAGTCTGACTTCTTAGGGTAAATGAAAATTGTATGTCTTTGGAAAAGGCCAACAAGCAGTATAATTGTTTTGTAGTTACTGCACTAAACAAGTAAAACTGCTGTGTTCCTTTGAATTAGCATGAGCAGTACTGGTCTGCACCTCATTGTGTTTTGACAGTATATTAGACAAATAAATCTACCTGTGGTGTGTGCTGCGTGCTCCAGACTCTTCTGTATAATTAAATGGAAATGCCCATTGTACAGAGAGGCGCAAGGATTAAGAATGCTTTTCCATGATTGCTTAATAACAACATATTGCTCCTCTGTGTAAACACAAAGGCTTCAAAGGCTTGGATCATCTTTTCCCCCCCAGCGTTCACATGCATGTGTAATATAATAGAAATACAATCACTGACTTCCTGCTCCTGCCAGACAGCTTCAGTAAAGGAGCAGTTCAAGTCCTGATTTGAGATGAATAGGCAGAGAAGCATGTTTGAACGGTCGGATTTAGCCAACATCTGCCGCTCAGGTTTGCTCTCTGTATTGCTGTGTGATGAAAGCTTTAGACAAAAGCCACAAAGCAAATACAGTACACAGACTGCTGCTCACTACATGTTTGTCCCTGATTTTGTCATTCTTAATTGCAGGCTGATGAGGTTTTGTTTGACAGTTGTCCTTGGGTGCAGAAAACATGAAAAGTAAATAGCATCTATGATCATGATTCAGGTGTTATTATAATGTTGTCTTCTTTTACTTGCAGTTGCCAGAGTACAGTAGACCAACTAAAACATCATATAAAATTGATGATTTTATTGTTTTAATTGGATTAAAATACAAATGATTTTGCTTATTTAACACATTGAACAAACTCTGCACTGGTAGACTTACATCTGAATGATAAATGATTTTCATTGGAATGGAACTGTTTTTATACTAATGGGTACAAAACACTGAAAAACAGATTTTTAATTTTCATGACAAAGAATACAAATTTCCAGATGAGTGAGTAAAAGCAGTGATCACTCTCCAACTCAGGAGGGCACTGTTTGTCTGGAGGGCCATATCCATGACTGTTGAGTGGATTTGTCATTCAGCACCTTATGGGCACATGCAAACAAAGTCCTGTGTTCACAATGTTGCTAAATCCTGATTGGTGCATGCTCTTATTACATGGAATGACCCCTTCCAGAGTGTTAGATTTTTAAATATATTGTTTTATTACTATTACTGATGCCGTAATGTTGATGTAAAATCTTAATATCTGTGACCAGTAACTACAACTTCAAATAAATGTAGTGGATATGAAGTAGTAATAATATTTTCTTCAGAAATGTGGTGTAGTTATATAAAGTAGCATGAAATGGAAATAAAGAGGACTTTGATGTACACAGACTGCTGGCTTGGCTTAAATGTTTTGTCCGAACCTTCACCTAGATTTGGTTTGGTTTAATCAATACATGGCACATAACAGTAACGTACAGTGTCAAGTGTGGAGATAATGCATATTACTACCTGTATCATTGTGTCAGGAGATACAGTGTTCTAGAGTGAAATCTGACACACACTCTGCAGCTCAACTGTACACCTGCAATTTATCTTAGATCAACAAGTAAAATAATTTGGAAGCCTTGACTTCAGTATCCATTTCCATGAAT
Organism: Lates japonicus; assembly: GCA_033238685.1. Classification (NCBI taxonomy): domain Eukaryota; kingdom Metazoa; phylum Chordata; class Actinopteri; family Centropomidae; genus Lates; species Lates japonicus. The sequence continues at coordinate 2,964,494 of BRZM01000079.1, read as the reverse complement.
GAATATCCTGAGCAATCTTCAGGTAAAGTGAAGATACTGTATGACAGTCTGTGAGCTGTCTAGGCATGTGGGGAACGGTCGGCAGTGTTCAGAGGCATATCTCAGGTCACTGATATCGCATATCCATTTATATTTAATTTGCTGGAATACAGCAACACAATTGTGCAACAAGGTATGAGGGGGATGGACTTGTATACGCTCCAGGATTGTAAGAGAAATGCAGTAGATTAGTTTAGGATTGAGTTTTAATTCATGCTGGTCTTTCTTTTTTTTCTTTATGAAATTTGACAGTATGTGTTTTTGAGGACGTAGCTCAAGGTTTGTTACATGTTGATATGTACTGATAGAACACGAGGTTAAGTAACATTATTTTGCTCTTTAACTGAAAGAAGAATCAGGAGTTAAACATGAGCGAGTGCAGTATTTATGGAGCAGTGTACAAACAGGCAGCAGTCCTATGAGAGTCAGATAAAGCCTCTCCATTTTCCCTTTCTATCCCATATTTCCTTAGTGGCCTCTTAGAGAGCAAGAGGTTCTAAGTGAACTATTTATCCATTCGCCATCCCCCAGAGTCCTCCACAGACTGTCTGCCCAAAACCTCCTTTGGCCCCGCTGTGCTTGTCAAGAATAACTGCCATGTTTAGGGCCTCTCCCATGGGTCCCACTTCAGCTACACTGCAACGCACAGAAGAATTTGATTTCAAGATATTTTTATACAGTCCAGATTTGCTTTTGTGATTTCCACTTTACTATTTCACCTAAAGGATTTTAAGTGAATTTACATGTTTTATAGTCTAAATTTGATGGGTCAGTTCACCCAAATCACACAAAAAAGAAGAACTGGAGATACATAAGTAAACTACCTGTGCATTCACTCAGTACCTAATGAAATGTACAGGTACATGTAGTTTACTTTACAACACTGTCTAGAAGAATTTACTTCTTTCATATTTCAGAGGCTCCTTGCCTAATGTCTGCAGTCTACTTAGATGTATTTTTCAGGTTGCGTGTTCCGTATAAATGCTGCTTTCTTCATGCCCCAGTGTAGATACTTTAAAGTATTGTCTGATGTGTTGAGGGCCTTTTGCAATGTCTGCTTATCCTACATATGTGTGTTCATGATGAGTCGGTTAATAAGGAGAAGGGTGACGTTACTCTGTTTTTTTGTCAATGGTAAAAAAGTGTAAAGACCAAAACCAATAATACATAGTTTTACTCTCAAAAATGTACAGTAATTTCCTAAAACATCTGAGCACTCATTTCAGTGGCATTACTCAAACAGGTGTACACAGTGCATTAGTTGGAGACTGTGTTTAGCCACGGATTAATACACATGTCCGGCAGCAGGATGGTGTATATCATATTGAGTCAAAATATCTACGGTGTGCGTGTTCATGGTCAACCCTGTTGCTTAGAAATAGTAGTTTCTATACAACTAAACTGCAGTAAATACATTTTGTAGGAAACTTTATTGCAGGCTGGATTATCTTCAGAGGCAATGTACTGTATGAAAGAAGGTGGTTTGGGTGGATGTCAGGTGTACCACAGTCCCATCTGTGGTTAGGTTTAGGCAACAAAAGCACATTGGTTAGGGAGAGACTGTGGTTTTGGTTAAATGTACATAAACCTGTTGTGTCTGAAGAACACTGTGAACCAACATCCTTCCCCTAACCTTAACCAAGTGCCGTGAGTGCCTAGGCCCAACCATAAAACACTTTAATAAAGCTGTAGTCACTACAAGTGGATATTGTAACAAAAACATTCTCTTTGAACATTTTACCACCTTGCTAAATACATGAATTAACAGAATATGCTCTTTTTTTAAAATAGAAAATGTTATCAGGTCACATGTTTTGTTCAGAATGTTTTTCCTGTTGCAGTTTAGTTGTACAGAAATGTCATTTTTAGTAGACAAGGTTATCATGGAAATGAAGGAACATGTCAGCCTGCACAACAGTGTGGCTCAGAGATGTGTTTTTAATAGTTTTTGAACAAGACTGGAGCTCTGTGGCAAAGAGGAACAATATTAGGCTTTGGATACACACACAATACTTGTTAGTAGGATCGGTTCACTGTTTTTTCATCTGTAAAGAGGTAGAAATGAAGCTCCATTCTTTTTATTCAGGTGGCAGCTAAAGTCCCACCTCACCAGATAAAACATGTTTAAACTTTTTCAACTCTGTGTTCCTGTGACGTGGAGGTGAGTTCACATCAGCCATTCATTTCACTTTTCTTCTTCTCTCACCCGCGGCGCTAGTCATGAAGTGGAGTCTAGAAGTAGAATATATTTTGGGGGAAAGAGAGACCCCAGTGTACTGACAGCTAATGGAGATGGTGGTCTCACAAGGGAGAATCCTGACCTTGGCCCCTTTTTGTAAAAGCTTTGCCCCTGCAGCAAACAATTGCAGGGAGGGGCTGTGTGTGTGGCTGCAGTCTGAGTGTGTGAGCGTGTTTGGAGAACATCTGTTTGTACTCTGGCAAAGGCTGTTGTGGTAATGTAGTCCAGTCTTTTTCACATCTTTCAACATGGCGTAAAGCTGCTTTATCTGCCAGTGTACTATGAGGTGAAAGCTCCCAGGGTGAGACAAAAGGCCCAGGCTGCACACCTCAGTCTTTCCTGAGCCACAGCATCTGTCTGGTATTGAGCACCGCTGGGGGAACTGCATCAACAAATCCATACTGCGTGGACCTTGCAGACTTCACCACTGCCTGCTCAGCCTTTTGTAAATCGGCATTTTGATGACAATTCCCAGTGTCGAGTTGTTCCCAATCAATACACACAGAGCGGACGCCTTAATAGACACAGATAACTGCTGCTTGCCTGCTGTATCTCTGGGCTGTGGAGACTGACACCCTGTCTGACTCTGATCAATAAGTGGCGCGTGGCGCGGTGCACAAGCTCGGCCCTGCCCACTCTGCTATCACACACGGAGCTTGGTTTCCCCCGGCAGCGGGGTAAAACTGCCCAGCAACTCCCCAAGGTGGATGAATCGGAGATGTTACATGTGAACTGGCTGTCAAAACGATTCTGTCATCTCCCCTTCTCTCCGGTGTTTAAAGATGCTGACACACTGTGTTTGGGGTACCAATGTCTTGTTGGAAGTGATGGAGGCTTTTAGCCTTTTTTTTTTTTCCAAACCTCCCTTTATCCGTTTAAGTGTTCACTCGAGTGTTAGAATTTCTATTTCACCTGCCACAGATGTCTCCTGGCACTTTCTGCCCACTCACAGCCTCCTGTCAGGTCATCTGATCTGAACCCTTCTTTGACTTAACAGACTTTAAAACTTTATTTAGAATCTTTTCTCCCTCTACCAGTTATGACAGTCAATCAAAAAACAAACTGTATTATTTGTTAGTTTTCACATGTGTTTATTATGAGATGACTTCATCTGACCTCATCCATTTCAGTTTGGCTTCATTTATCCTGATAAAGCAATTTTTGCCACAAATAATCAATGGGTTTTTTTTCTGAGGATGTTGAGTGAATATTATCAGTGGGTAGACTGTTAGAGCAAAGACAAAACACTGAGTAAAGAAGGCCAGATCAGATTCAGCTTGGGGTCATTAATGTTTCAGAGGATGCCAGAGGGAGAATGGGAGAGTCACTGCACTGCCTGGATCAATTTCCTTTGACTGTGGCTTTGTCATTTTGGATCAATCCAACCATACTCAGTCCTTTTGTACAGTGGCCCATCTCTAATAGAGTGACTGGCAACATACTGGCACATGATTAAAATAAAGATTTGAGTTAATGTTGTGCTGAAATAACAGTGGACTATTGGTTCAGTGTCAACTTTAACCTATGGATGAAACTGAAGAAAAAATATTAAAAGCACTAATGAAGACAATATATGTATTAATATAGTAATCATTTCCTCCCCTTTCTTGCTTCATTGTCTCCATCCATAGCCTATGCAGTGCAGACCTCTGGGGCTGTGGAAGTACTTACCATCCTACTCCTCTATGCTGTGATCCCCACAATGGCATTACTCTGCTTTGATCCTGCTGCAGTCTGACACATGACCACACAGACCCCTGAATGGGCATTAGTGCAGGCTTCAGCAAACCCAACATCTGTGCCTCCCAGCACTGCCACTGCTCAAATCATTCATTAAATCAGAACACAAAAAGTAACTTTACTTGAATGCCTCAGCATAAATATTTGATCATGGCTGAGAATAAATCTTTGTCATTTTGTACTCCTTCCTCTGGCTGACGGCTCCTCTTATAGATCTTGCTTGTCTTGCTCTCCCCTTGCTATATAGATGCAGGCACATGCTTGGCTTGGTCATTTGTGAAATGGATCTTATGAATTTTTTAGAAAGATTCATAGCTGCAATCAGGCCTGGTTAAGAGGATGGCAGTATCACAAAGTAACATCTTGTGCTGCCTGCTCATTCACATGCTGTTTGCATAGATAATATCACTTGAAAGAGGTTTTGTGTGTTATTTTGACAGGGGCACTAAACTTTCCTGCGTTACAACACATCCTACTACCTAATTAACATTTTGGCTACACAGCAGTGGGGTGTGCTGTACATGGCTTTCTCTATGTAAGGGGTTTTTCTGTTGTTGTTGTTGAACCAAAGTAGATTTACTGTGGATTTTTGACACTGATGAATACAAACACTGAAAAGTGTAAGTAAAGTGCTTTAAATGAGAAACAAATGCAAAATATGTGTTTGTATAACTAGTCACCTGCTCCAAGTCAGCATTTAATAGATACACCTTTGGCAGCAATTACAGCCTTGGATAAGTGTCTCTCAGTTCTCCACGTCTGGACACTGCATCTGTTCCCTTGCAAAGCACTCAAGATCAGTCAGGTTGCATGGGAGGTGTGAGTGAGCGACCTTTCACAAATTATGGATTGAGTGAGATCTGGATTCTTCTGGATCTTACTCCAGAATTTTAATGTTGTGTTTAAGCCATTCCTGTGTAGTTTTTGAGCACATCACATCACATTACAGCTGCCCTTCTTAATGACTGATTTAAATAGACTTCAAGTGATGTTAAGAGACTTTTTTCTTTTGTATCTATCTTCTAACGTACTGTATGCCTTTTCAGTCAATGCCTTTACTTATAGCATACTTGTTTATACCAGGATACTTGTTATAGGCACTGCAATACATTGTAATTTAGATGTGCTTTGCACTTGTGAGTGATAGGATATTTGAAATAACTGTTGAGCTCCATATTGCATGTGCTTTGCACTAATCTGAACTATGCTGTTTCTCTAATAGCTTCTAGTGACTAAAATCCTTCATTCAGTTAAAATATATAGTTGAAAATCACCTCAATGTGGCATGAAACTGGAATAAAAGATCATTTTGACAGCTTCTGGTAGACAACCACAACACAGACTCATGCGCAAAGGGAATATGGCACCACTGACAGGCGTACAAATGAAATAGACTGTTACCTTGATTAAAATAATGGATTTCTCTAGGTTTGAAAATTGCTGGAAACATTTAGGATAATTTAAGCAAATTCAAAGTGCTTTACATAAGATATAAAAGGCATTGAGACAAATGTAAAAGCAATATAAGACAAATTTAAAAAAGCATTTAGATAAATGAAAAAGAGTAGCAAGTCAACAAAATATATAAACAGTCTAGTTGTTTTTTAGACATTCTAATGAGGAAAAGTCACATATATTAAAAGAAGCCACAATCTTTTAAGATGTTGATTTTTTTTAGAACACCAACAGATGTAGATGTGCTTTGCTTAAACAAAATCCAGTGGAAAATTGGCAAAATTCAGATTTCAATCCCAACCTCTCTGATGAAAGAAAAAAAATCAGAGAGAAGATTCTCGATACACGACAGTTTTTTTGATACTGTGTGCTATGGACACATTTCCATCAGCACAAAAATTGTATTGAGGTTCAGTCCCAAAAGAATTTTACTGCACAATTAAGAGCACAGTCGTATACTCACATTAACTGTGTAGCATGCAAGGATTTGTGCATGAATCTCACAGTTTTACACTGAACATCACCTCATCACAAATTCCCAGAGATGTAAAACCTTTTACAAGGGAACAAGAATATCAACTACTCACTAAAAGGCTGTAAAGCTCTCTCTCTCGTCACTTGATTTCCTTTTCATGCGTTGTCTTTCCCCTGAAGAGAAGGGAATCCTTTGTTATCAAGCCTTTTAACCAGAGTGGATCCTTTTAATGTCACCTTCAGGATTCATATGTTATTAGACATGACTCCAGAAAAGAGGCCAACATGGCCAACAGCAGATGCAGTAAAAGGATTGAACACAGGTTCTTTTTTGTCAAGTACAGAATATAGGATTATATGTGTGAAACCACTGTCACACAGACACAGGTTCCTCCTGAGCAGCGGCAGAGCAGCCTTTTTGTTCCTGAGTGACAGTTCACATCCAAATTGTCTAGTGATATGTAATGCTAAATGAACCGGATAAACATGTCTTTAAATGAGTGGACAGCCTCACCAGCCCCCCCTGTTTCATCAAACCTGTGAGTCCCCATCCTGTCCAGCCCCCAAACACCCACCACTACCCACCAACAACTACCCTCACCCCCTCCATGGACTCATGCTGTTCAGGGCCCCAGACCCTCAGAACAGAGCTCGGCTAATGGAAAGCTTTCAAGGCAGCCAGAAAAAAAAATGTTGGTTCTCATTTGGCCTCCACCATTTTCTGATGTCACTTGTGTGTGTGTGTGTGTGTGTGTGTGTGTGTGTGTGTGGTCATTGGCTTTAGATTCACACACACATGCACAGACACCTTGGGACATGCCATTATAAACAGGCCTGAAAACTGAAAACAACAACACTGTCCACCCTCCTTCACACACACACACACACACACCTGCATTGGCCTGCATCAATGCGTCATATCATGTTGGGCTTAAAATATGGGCCAAAATCACTTTGGAAAAACACTGTACAAAAACATTATTTCTTCATTAGAAGATTATTAACTATTATTAACTGTTATTTTATGGAGCACTTCTCTAAGATTATTTACAGCACGTATTCAAAGCAAACAACCACAACATTAAAATACAAAATAGGACAATATGCTGGTGGCCTGGACATGTAATGCTTTAAAAGTTGGCAATCAAATTTTAAAATGAACAGCCAGTCAGTGTAGAGAAGCTGAAACAGCTGTAATATGATCCAGTCTTTTAGTTAGATAAAAGCCCTGCAGCTGAGTTTACTATAATCTGTTGCCTGTCTGAGGCAGGTGAAAAGTGCAGTGTAATTACCAAGACAAGACATGAATCTGTGTGTGTTTTATTATCTTCAAAACCAAGTGTGGGGATATTTGCTTGGTTTCTAAGTGAATAACAACAAGAATTAGTAACACAGTGATTAAAATTAAAGCTGAGATCAAATGTTATGTCTTCCAAATCTTTTTTATCTACAGGTGTAAAGATGCACAATCAGAATCCTAGTATTGGTGATACCTGATCAGAAATATACTTCTGTAATCTTAACCATTCTCTAAACTGCTAATCCTGTTCACATTCATGGGTAGGGCGGCTGGATTCAGTCAGACTCATAACACCCCAGACAGGGCTGCTATGACATCACAGGATATTAAACTAAGTCACCTGAGATTATTATTGGAATTTAAACTTGAGATAAATTGCTTTATTAATGGTGTAAAAACCTCTGAAAACAAACACATATGCATCCTCCCTCAGTGCCACGCTGTAAAAGTCTCGGTGGTGTCTAAAAGCGTTCCTGGGGAAGTGTGGTGTAGCTGCGGCTGCTGCTCCAGGAGGAAGCTTGTCAGCCCTGAAGAGGCCGGCTCTCCCCACACGCGTTCTGTCAGCTGCCTCGCTGATGTCTCTTGTTATTATTTTCCCGTCATTCTGCTGCCTTTTCTTTGCAAAGTCATGAATAATTTGTGTCTACGCCTTGTTGCTTGATGACAGCTGTGCAGTTGGTTTTGCAGTCTGTTTTTCAGATCAGGTGAATAATGAATAAGCCTCTGCAACAAAAGAGCTGTGGCCTATATGAGCCGTGCCTCTCATCGTCTGTCCCTGCGTAGCTGGCGTGTGAGCTGCAGGGGGGAGGGGACAGGTGAGCAGGAAAGTCTCTCTGATGCAGAAACTTTCCTAAATGAAAGGGGCATAAAGAGGGTATGAAAATAGATGTATTCATCTTCCAAGAACCTCTTATCATCACTTCCTGTATCAAGAGTATGAATCAATGCTTTTTCTCCGAAGCTTGCTGCTAGAAATCCTGTGTCTCTCTCAGGTTGTCTCTTTCCAACTCGTCGAACCTGTGTGAATTCTGCTGAGCAGGCGGTGAGCACAAAATACCACATTATTATTACAATACACAGCAGTCTGTTCACCCTGAGGGAAATAATCACATTTGCTCTCTCTTCACAGTGTCTCCCTGTCTTCTTCCTCTTGAGAAGCACAACATCATAATCTGATCATTCAGCAGATGTTGCTGATTCTAGATATTGACGCTTGTCGGCTGTGTGGGTGTGATCTTGACCTTTTTTTCTTCTTTAATCTATGAGGTATTGCATATGAAGTTTTAATCACATTCTTTCCTTTGCTGTGTCAAGCTGAGTATCACAGTTGTAAATCAGGAGATGGGTCTGGTTTCAGAAGCTGTTGTTGCTCGCTGACCTGTACTAACATCTTCTCTAGTTTTGTTTCTTAACATGGGTAATAAAGTCATTAAATGTTTGTATAGAGGTATTTGTCTTTACCTAAACTCTGTTCCAAAGTCAATATGACAATAAAACCAATATAAGTGAAACCAGATTGGGAATTTGTGCTGTTTAAACAGCAGAAGATGAAAAAAAAAAAAAAAAAATCAAAATCAAACACAGAGTAGGTCTCTAAAATCCCTCTTTTATCATTTATCTTTCATTTGAGATTAATAATGAATCAACCAAAACCACGATACCGAACTTTCTAATTGCACAACTGTGCCAACTGCCAAGAGAAATTAATCCAGTCATAGCCTCTGAGTGTGCAGCATGCATGTGTGGTTGATGTGTGTGTCATGCATGTTTCTCATGTGTGTGCACTTATGGACCAAGATGCAGGCCTAGATTTGAGCCTCAGACTGCAATGCTCTGATTACTCGCCCACTCCAATCGATCGAGCCGTATTCTATTCATATTTGATATGCCTTGGGGCAGTGGGGTAATGCTTTAAAAAAAAAAATCCACCCATGCCCTTGGAGGAAATCTGGTCAGTCTGATGGCTCTTTTGAAGAGCTTTTCTCAGATGAATCATGTCATTATCCCCTGAGATAATGAGGGGAAATGCCCCACGAATGATAAACAGTTTTAAGTCATACAGAAAGTTATGAGTGGAGTCTGGTGTCAAAAGTTCAGTCAAAGTGTACCTGCGCTGCACAGCAGTGAGATGTCACACCTGAAAACATGCAGTTGTCCAATACTTCAAAGGCTGGTGGTCAGGCTGGTGACTTGAGGCTGCATCAGAATGCTAAAGGCACTCAATGACAAACTTATTGCAACATGCAGGAGGAAAATCCCTGTGACTAGATTCAGCATTACTGAGAGTTTGCCCTTTTCAAATGACACCATTTGCCTCACTAATTTTAACTGTCACTTAGTAATTTCCTTTATAAACTGCAGATTTCCAGCTACATTCTGTGAAATAACACTTCAACATGTATTTCTTAAACTAATTTTAGAATTGAGAATGTGAGGATGTTGCACCTGAAGTTTATTTTTTATTTAAAGAGAATAAATGACTCACTCGGTGCCACGTCAAACCATTGTGCACAGCTAGAGCAAGTCTTGCTTTAAATGAGCTCGCCTTTTCCTGTTCTCCCTCAGTCTGTTCATCCTGGGGTTTAAAATATTCAGTATTTTTGCAGGCCTGGATGTTGTACAATTTGGGGAAGTGAGGCATAGAAAATCCTTGTGAGTCAGTGATTTCAATCAATGTTGAGGGAAGACAACTAACTGATTGTCTCTCTCTTTTTTTTTCTTTTGTCTTGTTAGCATTATAAAAGGTGGCACGGTGAAAGAATTAAGAAATAAATAAGACAGTTGTTCAGGTCTGCAAATGAGGGAGGAAGTGAAGAAACTCACCAAGAACCAGCAGTTATCAGTGATGGATGGAGGTTATATGATTTGGATGTATTGTCATATTTATGGTTTATTATCCTGTGATAATGACTGAATAGAAGTCATAATTTCCACCTGTTTGTGTGACGCCATACTATGTGTCTCTGTCTAAAATAAGAATATATAAAGAGTATATACAGATAGATAGACAGATAGAGTATATAGATAGATAGATAGATAGATAGATAGATAGATAGATAGATAGATAGATAGATAGATAAGTGTGTATATGTAAACACACACACACACACACACACACAAAAACACACACACACACACATTCCTTATTTTTACTGGCGGTGTCTCAGTGTCTCAGTAGGATTACTTTTAGCCTGATAGTTGATAACTGTTAATTACTGTGATGTCCTGTGATCAAATCAAAGATTAAATCAGTTTCTGCTCAGTTCATTACGATTCCTAACGTTATAAATCCAAGGTGAAATGAAACAGTTTCCGACTGTATCTGTCTCAGCAGTAATCCTCCTGAGGATCACAGCTGCTGTATGTGGTGCCTCCTCCGCCAGCTTTCTGCCAAAAGTCGTTTTTTTTTTTTTTTTTAAATAACAGCCATGGGGGTAAAAAGCGTTTGGTTAACGGTTAAATCTGCTCTGGCTGTTTAAAGTCCAAACACGCGGCTACAGTGGTCAAAACAAACAGTAGCCTCTGGGCAATCCCAATCACGGCTGCAAGATGGTTAAATGTCCCGGCCCTTTGGTTTTTAATGGTTGGTTTAACGCTGGCTTTAATTACCTGCACAAACACGGAGAAAACCAAACAGTTTTTGCTTATAGTTTTGTTTGGTGGGTGGGAGATGAAACTAAAGCACTTTACTCTGATGAGGATAAATTACAAGCAAAATGTGAAATATCTGATGATAATGACATGAAATCAACCATTAGTTCTATTACTGCCTCTAATAACAACAGTAGGGCGGTTATCACGTGAAACAGCAGCGCGTAATAACTGACACTGGATGCGGCCTGCAGGCTACAGAGTCTGCCAGCTGCTGCAAAGACCAGTTCTTTTTTTTAATGACCAATAAACGCTTTTAAATTTGGACTAACCGACACTCATTTCATTCAGTCCTCAGAGATTTTCATACCCCACACTGGGAAAAGAAGTCATTTTCACTTTGTGCATTTTATTGCATTTTTTCCATTTTTCAGTCAAACCAAACAGAAAATCAAACAGCCTGAAAAATGTCAATGTATTTATTTTGTAAACGACCAAACGTGCAAAGTGAGGGGGGAAATAGAAGCTGACAGCTCACACATGGGCAGTAACCCTCCTGTTTATAAAATCACACAGTGTGAGGAGGCTGTTTTGCCAGCATCAGTCCCAACCAACAGCAAAATGCCTCTGTTCTTTGGAGAAGCGCAGATTTCATCTCGGGCGAGGCTCTTTTTTGTCGATCCGGTTGTTGAAGTGAGAGGACAAATATTTTGGGTTTATTTCCCACTGAAGCTGATTCATATCAGTTGACGTACAAACATGATGAATGTATTTTATCACGCTTCATCATATTTCTTACAGTTCACAGCTTATCTCTGGTTTTCTGGGCCTCCACAACAACCTGCAGTGGCTGGTTCTGTGTGTTTAGTGTTGCAGAATCGTTGTTTCTTTTCTTATTCGATGGATTTCTACATTTTCCTTGATACAATAAATAAAAAAAATCTGCCGCTGGAGAATATTTGAAAATATATTTTCACTGTGCTTTCACATGAACTTTTAACAAAGCTGGATCATAGATTTCGATCCAGGAAATGTCCTCCAGCAGGGAGACTGGAGTACAAGGCGAAAGTACCCTCTGTCTTACAGGTCTCTTTTTTTCTCACTCGCTTGAAGAGTAAGAATATAAAGACTCTACAGTCAGATTTCTGTGCAGTGACCGCGGAGGATCTGGCTTCATTTCAGTCCGTGCTGCGTCTCTTTGTGCCTCCTCAGGTCCACCTTCCTCTGGAAGCCTTTGCCGCAGAGGTCGCAGCCGAAAGGTTTGTATCCGGTGTGTTTCCTGCTGTGTGTGATGAGGTTGGAGCTCTGGCTGAACGCCTTCCCACACACCTGACATTTGTGCGGCTTCTCGCCTGAAAAATAAAAACACATTTTAGGTGGGGTTATTTTTTTAAACTGAGCACAACAGCAGTAAAGCTCTGTCTCCTCTCCGCTTGCCTGTGTGGATGAACGTGTGTTTCTTCATGTCCGACTTCTGGTGGAACCTCTTCCCGCAGTACTGACACGGGTAGGGCCGGGTGTCCGAGTGGATGAGCAGGTGCGTCGACAGAGTGGACGACCTCTTAAAACTTTTGCCGCATATTTTGCAGTCGAAGCTTCTCTCCTGAAACGTGAGGTAGAGGCGGGTTCAGTCGTGATTTCGAGTCAGCACACCCTTCCTGACAGGAAGGCAGCTCGACAACAAGAGACAAGAAAAAGTGTGAACTGCAGGATGGAGGGTTTTGGGGTTTAGAAGTGTTTGTGAGGTTACCTGAGAGTGCACGGCTTTGTGTTGCTCCAGGCTCACTGCGTGACCGAAGGTTTTGCCGCAGATGTCGCACGCAAACGGCCTGGTGCCGCTGTGCGATCTGCGGACGTGGACTTCTAAACCGTGCGGAGTGGAAAACACCTGATGGAGAGTCAAAGAGAGGGAGGAGGATGTTACAGAGGACGTTTTGGTGAAAATACAAACATTTCTGTTCAACAAATGGTTCATTCATTTCTGTATGACCTCCCCTGGAGAAGGTCATAGGTCAGAGCCATTGCAGTGTCAGTGTCTTGCTAAAAGACACTTCTTTTTATTATTATTATTATTTTTCAATTATTGCCACCTGGAGTTCATAACTCACCCATTTATTTATCCCTACAAAGCTGAGATCATGCATGTGACTCCATCCTCACCTTACTGCACTTGACACACTTGTAAGCACTGTTAAGGATGAGACTGGAACACAGCAGGTCGGACTGGGCCTTCACAGTGTGTGTTTTCCCGTGCAGGCCTCTCTCAGGAAACAGCAGAGCAGCAGTGTGCCTCCTGTAGTCGCCATAAGCCTCCTCTCCCAGAACTCGGTCCGAGTACAGGGCAGAGTGGGAGCTCTGGTCCCTGTAAAAGGCCATGGCCGCCGGGTTCCTGTCCACCTCCATGCTGGGGTGGAGATTCTGCGGCACCAGGGGCCTCAGCGCAGGCCCCGGGTAGCTGCTCCATGTGTACGGCCGGAAGGGAACGGTGGTGAAGGGCTGGGTCTCGTCCACCAGAGGAGACAGGGATTTCTCCGAATCAGCTGGAGAGAGGGAACAGAGATGAAGATCCAATGAAACAAGTGTGGGTGGGCGGCATTCACAGGACCCCACAGGACCTGAGGGGGCTGATTTAAAGAGTGATGCAATGGAAACCAGGAATATCAGATAATAAAGAGGACATACGCACCATAAATCAATGGGTGTTGGAAAATGTAAAGCCCAACACACTCATTTCTACTTGTACTTGTATGAACAAATGAACTAAAAGCTCAATTATAGAAGGAGACTATACAATCTTCCTTAGAATTCTATGAAAACATGTTGGTAGCACATGACACAAAATATAAACTCACTACAGAGAAGTCTACCACAAAGCCCCATGTTTTTGTATTTGTAAAAATACGCTGGAAAATGAAATCAGACCATATATTTCAGATACACATCATGCAAAGTATAATAATATTCCTACAGAGTATTGAAGTGTGTCTGCAGTGTGCCTTTACACAAATGAGTGAGTTTATCATCACCTCACAGTATCTGTGGTTTCTCTTGCCTCCTTAAGGTTTTACTGTTCCCCCTCATGGCCTTTAATGTGTTTAAAAATCTCGGTACAAGAATTCAGGGCCGTAATATATGCTGTGTAGTGGTGGTGGTGGTGGTGGTGGTGTGTGTGTGTGTGTGTGTGTGTGTGTGTGTGTGTGTGTACCCGGTGATGCAGACGGGGACGGAGGCCTCCAGAAGTCCTCGTAGTCCGGGGAACCACCGCACAGACTGTCGGCGCAGCTGAGCGGGGACTTTGGGGAGAAATCAGCAGCGTCAGCCAGGTGCGAGTCCGGAGAGTGGACGTACCTGTCCACCGTCACGTCGGTGTCATCTGGGAGTTTACCCTCCTCTGAGCGGACACACAGAGGACGGTCAGCATCAAGTTAAAAAACATTAACGTTGTCTTTAAAAGAACAGAACTGTAATGTTCTACAATGTTAGACTACTGTTGGAGGTTTTTTATTTCATTTTATTTTTTTAAAAACGTACATTTATGGCACAATAGGTGAATGGTCTAAATATAACAGGTTTATAATAAAATATAATAATAATATAATTCTAATTTGTAGAGATAACCTGTAATGTAATATAATTTAATAAAAAACAATGGTGATAGACTGTAATAGAACATTTTAAAATATAGGATCTGTTGGGTCTCTCTCTGTAAATATAATGATATAAAGAGTACGGTTTAGACCTGCTCTATATGTACAGTGCCTTGAGATGACTTCTGTTGTGATTTGGCGCTATATAAATAAAACGGAGCTGCTGGGGAGGTGGAGGTTCAAGTGCTTTAAGAGAGTTCAACCTGGCCTCTTAATGTAAAACCACTTAAAATAGATTTAGACAGCGCGATAAATAAATATCACGCTGTTTAAATCTATTTTAAGTGGTTTTACATTGAGAAATCTCAGTGCCAACTATATTAACATCAGAAATTCCACTTTTATTTTTGTTTTTTCAAAAATAATTTCATTTTTAGGCATTCTTAGCAAAACAAAACAAATATTTTAAAGCCGCTGTCAGTAAACTGCACCGACGCTTCCCAGCCCTTTAAACTGAAATCAGTTCCACTTGTACTCACAGTTTCTCTTTGTGTTTCATGATTTAATACGAAATTAATTCTGACAATTCTCCTGTAATATGTCGGTAATTAATGTGTTTACAATTTTAAAAAACTTGATTACATCGAATGGGGGAAAAGTTTTAATAAGAAGAATATTTCACACATACCTGAGCATATATGCGCCAGTATAGTGTCCAGCCTGCTGTAATCATCCTCTAAAGTCCGGGGCTGGTGGTAACTGTGCGCCTTCTTACTCTTCACCAAGAAGGACCGAGGCATCTCTGATCTGAGAGCGAACAAACCAGTGATAATAATCCAGCTGCTGCAGAGGAGTTCCTCCTGCGGACGGTGCTGCTCGCTCGCTCTGAACCCTGCAGAGACCTGATCTCCAGTGCTGCTGGGGAGGTGGGGGTTCAAGTGCTTTAAGAGAGTTCAACCTGGCCACGGAGCATGCGCCGACACAGCCCCGTCCGGTCCCGTCCTAGTCCCGTCCGCCAGGTGTTGCGCGGACAGGTGACACTGCAGCGGCTCCTCCGCTCACCTCAATAAATAGCCATCCGCCTGCAGTGTTTTAGGTGTTTTAGTCAGCGTGGGGTTACAGGTGATAGGAAAACAGTCTGCAGCGGGGGCGACTTCTTGTCACCTCTCCCCAAAGCACCTTCACTCATTTCAGGACTTAACTTGACAACACAGGCCTGTGACGGGGTGGTTTGCCTTTGCACTACTTTGGTTTCAAGAAACACCAGTTGAATTATCAGCAGCTCATTTAAATGTTTGTTTTTTTTCCATAATAAAAACCAGACAACGAGTCTGAATCTAAGTCCCTTTATCCCACCGCCTGGAGCTACGGCCCCCTCCTGGATCAGGCTGCAGCTCGTGCCTGCGGGAGCCAGTGGCAATCAGGACAAGTGATACACAGTTTTTTTTTTTTTTTTTTATCAGCTCTTTACTCAATCTTTGCAGAGGGGGCAGAGGGAGAGGAAACGCGGAGGCGCACCCCAGGGTGTCTTGCTGAGAGTCTGCGTGTAGCACGTAGTGGTAAAATATAAGGGGTGGGGAAACTCTGAACTGTGTTCTGTTCACATAGGTCACCTATAAATACAATTTCACCACAACCCGCAGGTTTGTCAGATTGTGTTCGGTCGAATTTAGCCTTAAACACAACAGAACAAGTGAGTAGAATAGAAGTAGAATATGTAGGAACTCAGTGTAAATCCTCACAATAAATCCACATTCATGTCCCTGTGATTAAACCTGACTGGGGGTCCACACATGACAAAGTTTGGCGCAGCTTTGTTCCGGTCTGCTGGATAGTTGAGCCCATAGACTGTTATTATGTGACAGACAGTCGCCGTCGTCACGCCTGCGGTGACAGTTTCACATTACCCTGTGCTTTATGCTCAGAAGGAAGAAGCAACAGAGACAATTTGTTTTCTGTTCGCTCAGGACGCAGATTACAGCGGCTGTTTAGCGTCATTACGCACGGAACAATAGAATAAAGATTAGAGCGGTGCGTCCTGGTGCCTTTCATCCACTGCAGGTACAATAAATGAATCCTGACACTATTATAGTGATGGAGTGGGTGCACTTTGATTATCAATAATCAATATGAATAAAATCTACTATATTTAAATTGGATTGTATGTGGATTTGAAGATTGCTACACAGGGTGACTTTAACATTTTCTAATAATCAGCAAATAATAAAGATTGCCTCCACTATAAGGCAAAACTGAGAACAGAGATTGGATAAGAGGCTGATTCAACCAGGCCAGACAGCTGCAACATGACCGCTGCCCGCTTGGACGCAATATTACAGCTCTGTGATTCAAAACAGCACAAGTCGGCTATCAGCGAATGAAGGGCAGGAAAACAAACCTCCACATGCCCCGGCTCGATTAGATGCACCACGGGCCGTGTGTAGCATCCGGACACCGTGTTGGTGAAGATATGAAGCCAGAACCGATAAAAGTAGAAGGCGACAGGCCCTGCTGCTGCTGCTGCCAAAATATAAGAGTTTCACAACGCTGCGCAACAGCCACCAACTGTGTCATCATCATGCCATAAGGTAAAGTGCAACATGTGCGAATAATAATAATAATAATATCAATAATAATAATAATAATACTGCTAATAATAATAATAATAATAATAATAATAATAATAATAATGGTTTTTATTACCCGTGGTTCAGCAGAAGCCAAACTTTGTCTGAAGGCAGAAGTGATTTGCGGTTGTTTTAGCGCTGCTTGGATTAAATAAATGACCTCTGCATCATTTATAGTTTGCTCTCTGGAAATTCATCTTTAAAAACGCCTCTTAAGTGAAAACACCAAATGATTCATCGCTTCCCACAAGGCACCACAGTCTCTGATTTTCATGCCTCTTGTGAACATTTCAGGACCAGCCACACAATTTGGACAAATATTTAAGGTATTTAATACAATCCATGTAGTTCATACTGGGTCGCAGCGGATGGAGCGTCATCTGAAATTCGGGTAGTTTTCATTGTAGATCCATACTTGCAGACTATGGTTGAAACGATATAAATCGTATTTTTGTTGCAACATGTTCAGACAGTCTAACAGGAACAAAAATAAAATGAACTGAAGTTGAGGTTTAACAATCAGTTTGTCTAAATTTGAATGAACTAATTTACTCTCACCGCGCTATGAAGTGCATGTTCAAAGTTTCCGCACGCATAATGAATTCTAATTACGTCTAATGATGATCCTCAATGTCTATGAAAAAACATACTATTCAGCGTTTCATTATTATCTAAACGTTTATCTTTCAGTATACAGCAATTGTTTCAGTGGTTTCTGTAGTTAGAAGTTGAGCTCTAATATGATACTTCTAAAGTCAATCAACTAACAATGCTTCGCAAGGGAAAGCGGTGTTCAGACTATTCTTATCCACATGCTCACAGTCATATGAAGATATTTCAGAATGTGTGAGGAGGTCTGTAGCCAACATTAACACACCCCAAAAAAGTTTATCAAACATTTTTATTATGAACTCATCACACACACATACACACGCACACAACAATCTCGTTTAGTCTCCAGAGTGTGCTGACTGCTCCATAGTGTTGCCATGTGTGTCCTTACTGCACTGCAGACTCAAAAGTGCCATAAAGTGTTCTTCTCCCACCAAACAACACAAGGTATCTTGTTCATCAAAGGGACTTTATAATTACCAGTTCAAAGTCACTATCTTTTCTGTTTCCTGGAACTGACTGTCTTTCACTGAATACAGGAGTTAGTGTTCAATATGGACATTCACAGAAACTCTTACACGTCCAGGTCCCTGCACATGAAATGGGAGTGGAACTGGCCTGTGGATGAGCATGATACAGAGATACAGAGTTTAGTGCTTACACTGGTACAACTCCTGATTCTTCTCCAGGTTTTGTTATAAAGTTTTCTAATGTATGTTATCTCAGTTTTATCTCCCAGTTCAAGTTCCCTACCAGTCATCCATTTGCTCGCAAATTTGTGTTACACAAAACATATGATAATCACTCATGTTTGACTCATCAGCTGACGTAGTAGGTGCTGCTGTCTGCTGGGCTCATTTTGAAAGTCAAGTTGGGATGCCTTCAGAGAACTCATTGCGTTAGCAACAGTAGTTAGGTAATAAATCTGTCCTCTTCTGGTGCTTATTATTCACATTCACTGCTCTGAAAACAACCTGATGACGAGAAAAGATCAGTTATTGTTTTTCTCTTAACAGGAATTCACCTCACTCATCTCAAAAAGAGGATCTGTCATTTGTGTTACCATATTAAACTAACCTATATGTCCCTTTTTCTCAATTGTACAATATATTCTAAACGTCAGATATGCAATAGATACATATGTTCAAGTTCAAAAGGAATTGAAAAAAACAAACATAATACACATTTACATATCTACAAGTATGCAGATGTCACACTGAGCTCGTGATACAGCAGCCTTGGTGAAAGGCATGCAGCATGTGCTAAGGCCTAAAACTCATCATTACCTCAAGTCAACGCTGGCTGATACAAGAGCTTTGATTCCAGGCTCTGGCCAAGCTCATCAAGACAATAGATAGATAGATATTTAGATATATATGTACACACACAGCACTCATACGATTCTGCCTCTGCATGATGGACACTTAGTAGTAACGGCATCAATACATTTCTGATGTTCATTTATAAAATGCTTTAAAAATATAAAAATACATTGGATGAAGTGTGTAGTATAGCATAAAATGTTGTATTGCACAGTCTCTTTCTCTGTGTTGTACCAGCAGGGGGAGGTTAGGAGTGACAGACAGACAGACAGACTGCCTCTCCCCTCCTCAACCCCTCTTCCTCCTCCTCCTCTGGTCTCTGTGGCCCAGTAGAGTTTTATGCGTTCCACATTATTTAATTCTCTGCTGAGGTCCAGACTGACGATCTGCCAGCTGTCTGCTGATGTTTGCTGCCCTCAAGAAGATAACAAAAACTTCGAAAAGGAGGTAAAAATGAAAAACTAAAACCATAAGTGTGATTCTCATGATATGAAATGATGATGTATTTCCTCTGAAATTCAGAACTCCTGCTCCAGGCTTCTCCTTTGAAACGGTTGCTGGAAACACCCTCTCTCTTCCTCAGTGAGCGCTGACAGCCTGTGTCCCGAACTCTGGCAGCAGGCGGGTGCTTGTCACACAGTGGTGGACTTGTGGCTGCCGCTCTGAGGTACAGAGAGCCGCAGGGCCTCCCCATCCTCCTCCTCGCTGTCTGTGTCCCCGAGGTTGGGGCGCAGTCTGATACGGCCGCCGCTCCTCTGCTGGGTGTCCTGGAGGGTGGGGTCCTTGACTCCATCTTCGTCTGAAGACTGGTAAGACTCATCATCCCCCGCATAGTGATTGACGATGTGGATCCCATCAAAAGTGGGCTGACTGGCCATGCCCCTCTGCCCTTTTAAGCAGCAAATCTGTGAGAGTAAGCATGATGAGTGTTAGCATCAGAGCAGGGACTGTTTCATCCTGCATGCAAGAAGGAGCAAAACACAACTTCTGAGGGAGAAGACTGACAAAGACTGACGGACATGACATGAAAAAACTATTTAACATAATTTGGTCAAATCTTTGGCAGTCAGTGATATTCTAGTGATATCACTGACACAAATAGAATGGGATGTCTTTCACAAATGTGACATGTAGGCAGCAATCCAACCAAAACCACAAGGGAATAATGTGATAAGATATGAGCTGTGTCCCAGTTCCATACTACATACCAATAATATGCAGTATATACTGTACTCTTATTTTTGTGGTATAGTCTTTTTGTAAGTATTAAAAAAATCAAAGTAAGTTAAAAACAAAATGGTTTTGCAGATTTCATAGTTTATATTTTGTTTTCTGAGATATTTCTTTTCCCAGCTGTGAGTAACTCTGCTTCTTCTTCGTACCTAATACGGTTGAACAAAAGAGTCAATCAACACTCTGACATCTCTGAAGAGTATACTCTATTTTGTCATACTTCCAGTGTGAATACACTACACAGTCAAAACACTGTTAGAATCAGTGTGTAGTATGGATTTGGGACAATGCGGTTGTATCATTTCTTCAGGGTGCGGGCTGGCTTCAGTTGGGAACAGTCCTGGATGTGTCACATTAAAAGGTTTTGAAGTGGCTGCGGTTTATCAGAGGTGAGAAGTTAACCTAACGTGTGTTTGCCAGAACAATTAACTAATCTTCACTAGGTCTATTTTTTCTTGTAAAAACAAAACTCTGGATAAAGCACAAACCTCACCTTTATGTGGCTCGTCCAAGTAAGTTTTCAAGTGCATTGTCTACTTCACATCATTACAGAGAACTGAGCTGAACTGTAGTTGTTGTGGGTGGTTTTTTTCCCCCTCCATTAGCCACAGAGGGGAGCAATGAGATTATTCTGGCTGCGCTCAGAAACAAATGTTGACAAACCATACAAACATTTATGTTTTATCTGATGTGTTTTCTATCAGGTTTTACAAGGGAAAAGACTATAAGTCTAAGGACTATCTGCCTGGTTTGACTGGTGTACGACAGGTTAACTTCCAAACTGTCACCTCCCTGAGCCTCTCTATGGAAGTATCCAAGTATCCAGGACCGCCTCCCCAGCTGTGAATTTAATAGACACAAATGGTGTTATGGTGGGGGCCACAAAGCCAATGAGCTGAGGGTCAACAAGAGGTTTCAACCACTGGAGGTTACATGGCACATCTGTACCAACTCACCTGGGACGGCCTGCCATGCAGCAGACAGACATGTAGGAAGAGACGCATTCAGAGGCCAGTTCAGAGCACAGTACACAATACACAGGATAACAAAAATAAGCCCACATTTACCTGCACCTGTCTAAACTTCCTGTTGTTGTCAGGCAAAAAGGAAATTGTGATCTAATCAACATCTGACTGGCAGCTGTCAAAATTTCCAGCAAAATGATGCAGGTTTTAATGCAGATTGTGAGGGAGGATGATGATGGAACTTGTTATTGAGCCACTTTCCACTTTCAGGTTTGCTCACTGCAGACACTTTAGTTAGCATGATTCATAGCAGGCCACACACAACACAAGATGACCACTAGCTAGAACCATGTGAGAGGGGAAATGACTGTGTGACTGCCCTACCTTGATATAGAATCAGAAGGTGTTAATGCATGCAACTTAATGTAACCACAGATCACTGACAATGCTGGTCACATTTTTTTTGTTTTTGTCTGCATTGATTAAGTAAAGGCCAGCGATGTTAGGATATGATATTATTCCTGTAAATGACTGATCCTGCTAGAGTTCAACAACTCTCTCTGCAGTTTTAATTGTGTAAAACCATCTTAACGCAACCAGTGAACCTCAACATTAGGGGACATCACATTGGACATTCCTGCATGCTTTCACTTCTTGAATGTCAGTTGAATTCATCACATCACATCAGAAACGCGTGTCTTCCAAAACAGTGCTCCCCCCCCCCCCCCCCCCCCCCAAAAAAAAAAAAAAAAAACTCTTCAACATTACCAAAGAAAAACTATTTACAAACTATTGAACTTCTTAAATCAGCAACAGTATTTAGTGAAATGCATTCAAAAGTGATCATGTTTTACTTGTCTTTTGTCAACTCTACGGTTCTAATTTTAAAGCTCTAGCTGCAGGTACACCTTTGTTATCAATTTTGGCTCTACACTGTGACAAGCTTGGTGAAACCCTGTTGTACACATATCTGTAGGTCTGTGAGGGTATTTATAAGAGGTGTGCAATGTCAACTCCACACAGGAAGTCTCTGGGTGTAGTTAACACTTCTACTAATCTGTTAGCTTCAAAGTAAAACCATATCTGAGGGAATGTTGTGAATCTTCTGAAATGCTAGATCAAAGAATCGGCAACAACAAAATCTGAATCTCTACAAGGAAAAGTTGCAAAATAGGCTAGCGTAATTAGTAAAGGACCCAATGCTTCTTTTTCACGTCTCACCTCATGTTTTAGCTCTGCTATCTGGTCTTTGAGGTCACGGATGTACTGGCTTGAGTCTGTGTGGTTCAGCTGCCCTTGGACCTTTCCTTCTTCTTTCTGTTGGGAGAAGAAATACGAGTTTTTAAACAGCTAAAGCACTCAGTGATACACTTGGCTCTCCTACATTAGGAGGTGAAAAAATATTTTAGCAGCATGTTAACACATCTGCAGAGACAAAGTAGTTAAATTTGGGACTTGATGGTACATGCAGCATACACTTAAATACGGAGTCTGTGGAAATTTTGATTTTCAGTGTCTTCATGAATACCCACTGATATTAACTACTATGAGCTACTGCCCATTCAGGACAAACAGTGGCAGATGCTAGAGCCCCACTACTAAAAAAGCAGCATGATGAAGTACCCTGCATGTGTAGCGGGCGAGCAAAGTGACAGATGTCAGAGGAAACGCAAGACAGTATCATTTGTGCTTGATTTCCTCCTGGGGCCCTGGGGATGAGGCTGGTTGTTAGCTTTAACAGTTAAACAGCCCATGTGATGTTTACCTTCCTCACTGAAGACATCTGCAGGCATTGGAGACAAAAACACACACTCTTTCAAACCTCAATCACACCCGTGAACCTGCCCGTTCTACAGTGAGACCAGTTGAAGGGCACACAGAGGAGTTCAAACCACAGGCTCAAGCACAGGAACACTGAGACAAAAAAAGGGAAGACTATACACAGCACACAGCAGGGGTGGAGTGTCGAGGTAGAGAGGTGAGAGTCTTCACTGGCTGGCCAACACCCCAAAATACAGATAGGGTTTTTGATTCCTGTGGTAAAATGGGGTTGAGTTTTGTGGGTCCCAGTAGGCTTTTTTCACAAGGAGAGGTCTAAACAAGTGAGATTATTCCAAGAATCTGTTGTTATTGAGGTTTCGCCGCTCCAAAACACTGCAACGATAAGGGCCAGGCAGTTAGTAAGACTTCCTCATGTTCAGCTGTGTGAATCACCAGGTGCCAGACTGTAGTCGGGGATGTCAAACGTCTCACACAAAAAATATCTTCTTCATTTTCCCGCAACCTCAAAGTCTGTTAAACGTTGTTTAGCTCCAACAGTGCCAAAAACGTATGGGAAGAAAAGACTTGTTTACTGTACCAACATCAGTGAGCTCAGCATCTGATAAGATGGCAAAACATTCTTTAATCATTACAAACATCATTATCATCACAATTTGACAAGTGAGTAAAATCACAGCTCATAAGAGAAGTTCCCATCAAATACACTAGAATTTCATGTGACAGTATGTGCTGTTTCAGTCAGCACATTCAAATTATTTTTACACTTTGGTCACCACCATTGTTGTGGCAATGATGTATGCTTTATTTCGAATCTGCAAAGACATCTGTGAGGGATGTGTGAAAATTCACAGCTGTAGTGTGAAATGATGATTAAAGTTACATTTTTACTATGATAAAACATCCTATTTAATTAATCAGGTAGCTGCTTGTAAAGAACAGATATGATTTATATTAAATTATTTTCCCAAGTGTCATGATGACACTCTAAGCTGTACTACAGATGTACGTCATTAAAGTTAGCCTTTTTCTGAGAATACTTAAAATGTGTGAGAGTAATGAAACATATATTTCCCACATTAACATGACAAATAATATCCCTTAAAGGCTAAAACATTTAGTATAAATCTCTGAGCATGTCATAGAAACCTCAAAATAAACCATGCATGTCACCTTTGGTAGAGTCTCTGCTTCAAGATGAGAAACCACTTCCTATCAGCCCAGAGACAGTGGCGCTGTGGCGTTAAACTGAGGCTGTGATAGTGAAAGAATCTAACATAAACCTTTCTAGACATCTTTAGTTTCACTGACAATGTTTTCCATCATTAGTCAGAGTTTGTTATCATGACTGTGTATCTGTCCATTAAATCTCTGCAGCACCATCTGTGTTGTTATTTAAGGATGATAAGGTGCACATTACCTTCATGTTCAAAGTGACTGGCTCTTCATCAATATCTGCCACTACTGACTTTGTTTTGAAGCAAAATGTTCATCCACAACTTATGGTGCAGGCATCCAAATCACAGACCAAGAAGCCAATGCTGGCATCATGATTTCAGCTCACGCAGAGGTTAAAATTATTACCCCACCCCTGACAGTAAAAACATACCAAGAACATAAGACACCTCCGCAACACAGTTCCTAAACGCTGTTTAAAATAAAGGAAAGTAAAGTGCAAGTAAAGCGTATTTTATAGAGGCACACAACTGAGTTCACACAATGCATATTCTAAAAGGTATGAGGGCGGTAGTGGTAAAGTTTTGGTGTTGCATGTTTTTGCTCTATCACTTAGTAACAAAACCTCAGACCACACTGTGTGATTGTATATGCCTGTGAAGGGGAAGAGGGGGAGGTTTTTTGTAGGTGTCATACTTATAAATAGTCTGGGCCTTCAGCTTAGCCTATCTGAAGCACCTTGCACTTGGGAATACATTTGCAAAGGTACTTTAAAAGGCCTACTCCACTGGCCCACAGTCACAGCTCTTTACAACAGAGCTGTCTGTAGCTCAAGTCAATGGTGAGCCATGTTTTTGGTTTAAGTTCAAACAACTGATACTTAAACAGAATCACCGACACTTAACTTTAACCCCGAAGTTTAATATTTATAAGCAGCATTTAAGTATTTTGTAAGTGGGTTATAATACACTATAATGTGGCTATATGCGGATATGAGGAAACAACTGTGTTTCTGTATATTGTCATTCATTACCTGTTTATACAGCAGCCTCCACTTATGGGTGTCCAAAGGAGGAAGAATACTTGTTGACAAATGCATTAATAAACACGTTTACCTTTGTGCAACTACATTATTGGATGTTCTAAACCATTTATTATATGTTTATATACTAGTCAACGAACCAGAGTGTACTGGACAACCCTGAGGAACTGAAACATTAATAAAATACAATATGCAACAAAACTGGGTACATCCCTGTGCAAAAATGTTAAACAATTCTAAACTGCATCATTTTAAAATAACTATAATTTTTAGTGCTGGGTGTTTATATTTTAAAGAAACGGGTTCAGTGTTTCCCCTCGAGTGACTGTCATGGGGGTTGTTATATAGTTATATATGGATGCCAGAGGAGAGGACTAGGGCTAGCCTCCCTGTCAGCAAAGCTGCCACTGGCAGACAGCGTGCGTAAAAGTTCATCTATGATTTTACAAAACTTGTCGGAGCTTTTCTTGCACTTAACCTGGCAAACTGTCAACCTGTCTCCTCTGTGGTGGGGAGAGAGACATGAATGTAGACAATTTTTTAATTTTTACATTTTTTCCTTTGCTTTACTTGGGGGGGGGGGGGGGGTCCTGTTGGTTGGGCTTACTGCCCTGCCAAGATAATGGATTAAGAAAGTGGAGTGGGAGACTTCAGAAAAATAGGAGAGGATACAAGAGCATCAGAAGGCTACATACACGAGCTGAATGAAGTACAGGAAGAGCCATAAACCAGCCACGTCCTTAGAAAATGACAAAAGGCACAATTCACTATTTATGCCACATTGCATGAAAGCACAGGTGGTACAATCAGGAGCAGAATCTTCACAACATGAATGATCCTAAAGACACTGCTCAGTATGTCCCTGATGGTGTAATAATGTGTTGCAAAACAAAACTAAAGATGCTTCTCACTGCAAAACCATCTTGGTGTGATCAGTTTTGTAAGGGGAAGACATGGTGAGCGGCCTGGCTATTCAGGCCTCGAGTGTGTCCTGAAGAGGCCAAGGCTGACAGCCAATACAGACTGTCCACACATGCTGTGTGTAACTACTGCTAAACATGCCATTGGTAATTACTGACTGGAAGAGGATTAATATTAATACAATCACTGCTTCTCTTCATCTTATGTCTTATATTCATGCATGACCAATTTGTAGAGATGCTTTTCCACTGATGAGTGGTGATGAGTCAATAAGCTTAATGCGTCTATGGTAATTCAGTTATACAACAATAAATCATGGAAAGTTCCAAAGTAATAATACATCATGAGCACAACAATGGTTCTAGTGAAGTCGCCACACACACAAACCAACAAACCAACAACCAGGATGTCAAGGTCCCACAGAAACAACAATGACTTTGAAATAACAGAGGTTGGCTCCGTGTATAAGTTGGGTGTTAAAAACCCTAATCCTGATTTCATCATTGAGGCAAGCAACTTCAGACACATACTTACATTCTAGTGCGATTTAAAGCATTTAAGATTTACATTTATCCCATATAGCCTGTATTAAAAGACACCATTATCTGCCTGTTGCCTCACTGCTCAGAATGTAGCTTTAACTTTAGCCTAAGCTGCTTTAGAATTATTTTATCTGTTGTCAATCATTACTGTTGTGCATTGGTGCCGTAAGAATAGGCCTCTATTTGTTTTGGTCACCCTTGTTGTGTGTAGCGTTACATTTGTGTGGGGATAAATACTGGTTTCGTTACTCTTGCTTGTTGATACTTGTTCACACAGAGAGTAAGTTTCAGTGCAGGTCTACCCAATTCCCACAGATATCATGACTGAGAGTTTTCAGCCACAATATAAAATATTTAACATTTGTCCAAAAATACAAATAGAGACAAATCATTTCCAGCTCTGAAATACAACATACTGGAAAACAAAAATAGGGGCCTGTAATTTTTTGTTGAGCAACTGCAGATAATCTCTGTAAATGATATCACACATCCTTTGTAAGTCTGGTTTGAAATAGGTATGGAAAAATGTCAAAATTCTGTTTTAAGGCAAATTTGTGCTTTTACTCTAACTTGTAAATGACAGAAAAGATCTCTGCACACTTCAGTCACATGCAGGTTTATCAGACCCCAGGCCTAAAGCTTGGAAAAAGATCTTTTCTATCATTTTGGACATGTTTAAGTGGAGCGGTGAGCATCCTGCAATATCTACTGTAGTTTGTAAAATGAGACAACACATATCCGTACTTTGTACCCTACGCACAATGTCTCATCATATATTGTCCACCCCCAGTACAATAGTTAGAACAGTTTCAAATGTAAAAGTATTTTTTCTGTAACATTACACATTCATGACTAATGAAGCAACACTCAGAAAAACACAACTCAGATAATCTGTGTGGGTCTGGTCTGATCAGATTTGATTGAAACTTATGTCTCCATGGCAACATGAGCAAGCAACATATCAACTGCTATCAGATTCAGATTCTTCTACTGTGACATTCTGTAAGAAGAGGTCAGACTAAACCATCTGTCATGTGAAATAGCCAGTACTATCATTCATATACAGTCCATTGCTCATAGTCAGACAATAATTGAGAAACATACTGACTAAATAAAACCCTCTTCTCTCCATCAATGAAAATAAGAACTCAACTTTATCACTATAGATATTCCTGTGGACATTTCTCTCTGTGTGTCTGAAGAAAGCTTAAATATGTATAATGTGGTTTGGAGTTGAGGAAATCCAATGCTTGGTGCAGAGGTAGGACTTTTACAGACAGACATAGCGTGGTGTGTGATGGGAATGGGACTTGAGCTCTGAGATTTGTTGCTGGAATTCAGCCATAGCAGCAATGTCTGTCCCTTAAAACTAGTTTGAAATGTTATCTAGTTCTCAGTAACATTACATATTGATGACTAACTAAACAACAGTCAGAAAGAAACTGTGATAACTCTGCTACATCAGAACGCTCACGTTTCCATGGCAATGTAAGCAAACGAAACATCAACTGCTACAACTGCTATCGGATACAGATTCTTATATTATGAAAGTCTATACGAAAAGCTCAGACTAAACTACAAATGAGAGAACATACTGACAACCAAACCCTCTTTCTTCCATTAATGAAAATACGAATATAGTGTGGCTGTATTTCAATTGAATTTTAATACATTTGCAAAGATGATTTCACTTCGTCATTATGGGTTATTGTAGACTGACGGGTCACTGAAGCTACTGTAACTCAGTTTTGTTAATATACACATTCCTGAGCAGGAAATGTCTCTCTCTGTTTGCAGGAAGTTAAAATGTACTAAATATAGTTCGTACTTGAGAAAATCTGTTGCTTGATGCAGAGGCAGGACTGTGACGTTACCGACAGACGCAGCAGGGAATGTGTTGGAACTTTACCTCAATTTCAAGCTCTGAGATCTGTTGCTGGAGTTCAGCCATAGCAGCAATGTTGTCAGCTTCCCGCAGCCTCACTGCCATCACCTCTTCCTTACTCTATAGAAAAAAAACAGAAAAAACTCTAAGGCAACAGCAAAGACAACTACAGAAGTTATTTCAAAAACAGCTCTATTCAACCCCAAGAGAGGCTTAATGTCTAGAATAAAAACATGTATTGTGCAACATTTGAGCATTGTCTATTTCTGGATGTGCAAGGGGAATTCCAGAGACATGGGGAGTGTTGACAGAATGTTTGACAGAAATCTAGCAGCATCACCAAACACATCAGCGCTGAGATGTTATCACTTCCTCGTTATGGATCTGGATAGTGACCTCATCAGGACACAACAAACCAGACAAAACTGATTACATGACTTCAATAGAAGTGTTTTTACAGATATAAACGAGAAGACTTAACACAACTTGATCTTATGTTTCAATCCAGTAGAAAAAATAAATACATAACATTGTCAATATGTGCATGTTAACACACACTTTCAAAGTTCTGGGGTTGTACTTCTGCTACTACAGATCATGCCACAACAGAGCTGTAGTGGTTTGCCCTAGTGTTCATGGCGTTATGTGCAGCACATCAACAGCAGACTTGTACATGTACCTTGCATTCAATCTCAGCTTGTCTCCGCTTGATCTCTTGCAGTTGCACATGCAGATCTTTATTTTGCACTGTCAGTGTTTGCACGCGCTCCTGGAGACAGCGACCCTCCTGCTCTGCCCGTCGCAGCTGGTTGCTGTGAATCTGATTCTGTGTAAGCAAAATTACATTTATAAAAGATTTAAGAATATTGTTTTCTTTGACATTTCTAAAATTTTCAGATATATCAAAACACAACAGTGGTGTCTGTTGGCTGCACACTTGTTTCTGACTTGCTTGGCAGATGACTGCTGCCATCTGAAGGCCACTGTATGACAATACAGGTAGCTCATTCACTCCTTACCAGCTTTTGTTGATTAGACATGATGTGTATCCACCATTACTTACTGATATGTTCACAATGCAATATACCTTTAATTGCCTATGACTGATTGCATTATAAGCACATAAATGCTAAGAACTGGAAAATGCAGGACAAAACATTTATTGAAAGAACAAATGAGCTCAATCAGGTTAATGTGGTTAGAAAGCTAAGGTGACCTCTGACCTGTGTCTCCAGCTCCAGAATCCTCTGCCGTGTTTCTCTGAGCTCTGCCTGGGCCTCAGCCTCACGCAGCCTCACACTCATCAGCTCGTCCTGTAGCTCACTCAAGGTGTTCTTCTTGGGGCTGTCCTTCCAGCGACCAGCAGTGCGTGCCAAGTGACGCTGAGGAGAGGTGTTACAGTCAGTCCACCTTTCCATCACTCAGTAAATGAATAGACTGCTATGAAAGCTTTCCTTTTTTCCTCTTCCATTTCAGAGACATTTATATTTTGCATTTCCTGTCTGACAAAGAAAGGGCACTGAAATAGTCCTATATTCTGAAATGTTTGTGCTCACCTGCCAGTGCTCTTCCAGGTCTCTGACTTGCTGTCTCAGCTCTTTCAGGCCAGTCAGAGCTTCCGCTTCCCTTAGCTTCACCCCAATCAGCTCCTCTTGTAGTCTTGCCACATTGGTGTCATCTGGTAGAGATGTGTTCCTCTAAGGAAGGCATATAAGGAAGGTACGTTTTAAAACTGTAGCAACAGGTGCACAGCTAGATCACATAATGATACTTTGTGCTAGCTGAAATTAAGAAAATGCAGTGTCTAAGGCATGTTACCTTCTCCATATCAAGGATCTTGTCTTGCATCTCCTTGAGGGCACACTGGGACTCTGCCTCCTTCAGTCGAGCCTGGACAAGCTCTCTCTCCAGCTGCAGGACAGACTCCTCAGAGTACCTAGGGGCTCCCTTCTACAACCAAAAAACAGGTGAGTGAGCAGAGTCCACCAAAGCAGGGCAACATATATCGATACATGTGTGTCCACAATGTTGGCATTTAATGAAAAACAAAATATTCAACCTCTGCTAATGTAAACCAAAACTCAGTATGAGTCCATATACAGTATACTGTGTGTGTATTCTTCTGGTAGAAATACACCTCAATGCTTCTTCACACTCCATCACAAAAAATTCAGCTGACACCAACCATTCTGTCTTTCACTTTCACATAAATAATTCATGACTGCTCATTGTGAAACAAGATAGCAAATTATGTAAAACATGGTAATGCCTACACATTACCATCTGGAATCCAACCATCAATAATTAAGAATGCTAGGTCAAGAGATATGTTATATGAACAGGCTGCCAAGTGTGATCTACCAGCCTGTGAGACTGCTTACAAATTAATTCACTCAAGGACTGTACATAGTGGCTAAACTGTCTCGTACTCCATGTTCCAATTTGAATTCATGCATGCCAAAACAGATCATTACCCAAAGCCGATGTGCAAAGTGAGAAAAGCTCTTGTCTGCCGCTGCTTGGATTTTGTTGCTAGGCATTATGTGCCAACAGGGCAGGGGAGACAGATAACCATGACACATCCAAACTCTAGAGAAAACACAGTCTTATTGGTCCAGCTGCCAGTTCTAGCACACCACATAACTATAACATGGTCAGCCTGAGGTTCCAGCGCTGCGCATCACAAACTGATCTGGGAAACATCCCAATCTGAATGTCACAGCTCGTGTCACAGACTAGGCAGGATCTGAGGGTAAGCCTTAGCTGTAATCACCACTGCATCCTGCCAGCTGGGGACTCTGTGGCCCTCCTTACCGCTTGTGGCTGCTGCTGCTGCTGGAGCTGCCTGATGGTTTTCTTGGCCTGCTCCAGCTGAGCACTGGCCTCCTCGCTCTGCTGTTTGACTGTGGCCAGCTCCCGCTTGACCAGGTAGTTCTCCTCTGCCTCCTGAGCTCGAGTCACTTGTCCCTTGGGACATAACCAACCGAGGAGGGAGTGAAGTGAGCACGACAAGAGGTGAAACGAGAGGGCGGAGTGGGTGGGCAAATCAGAGAAGACGTGGGATTGGGTTTTCTAAGGACATGCTTGTTTTAGATCTAGTATCAAGTGATTTACATTTTAATTCCTTACTTCAGCATGATTTATGAGTGTCTTATTTTGTCTGACATGCTACATTGTGGTATTCCATGCACTTATTCAAAATGGTAATCAGCTATTATAATCTGCTTTAGCCCTTCTTTCAAATAATCATTAGAATTCATTAGGTTCTGCATTATTACTGTGCCCTTTATTGTGATAATCATAAGCATGCAATGCTAAAAGAGACAGAGAGAAGGAAGGAGGAAGGTGCAACATAAGTAATAAAAGGGTAAAGAGAAAATGAGGAGTATACCTGGATCAATCTATCTGCCAAGGAAGCACTTTCCTACAAAACAGAAATATCAACAAGAGACAGCAGAGAGAGAGACAATCCGGAGGACAGATTAAAGCACACAAAAGAACAACTGATTGTTTTAGAGAAGAAATGCAATGTTCATTTTCCCTCTTGAAATATTGGTTTACAGGCTGTTGAATGATGTTAACATTCAGGGGTAGAAAAGGAACATTGCATGCAGGTGTGGTGAAAAAGGTGCAAATGAGCTGGTGACAAAGTGAAGAATAAAGCGGTGGTGATAACACAGTGAAAGGTTTCAGACAGGAAACAGCACAGGACAGCTTTAGTTAAAGCTGAGAGTGAAGTATGGTACAACAGCAGCACTTGAACAGTGTTAAGGAGCATGTTACACGTGTTGTTTACTGAAGAGAAGCTGTGGGCTCTGATGTGGTTCATCCAAGCTTTTGAACTGTTTCAGTTAGTGAAGAGTTAAAAGGTTCTGGGAGTAAAGTGAAAGAAACACGTTGGAGAGCAGCAGCCTCAAGCTTGTTTTAAATAACGGACTCGTATAGACCACAGTGTTCCTCCTTGCAGGCAAACGCGATGTAGCAGACACCCTTGCTAGCCATGGCAGACCTCATGCATGGTGCCTGTACCTGGCAGCGGTAGTGCCCATTCACAGAGACACAAAAAGGTGCAGAATGATACAAAGAGTGCAGCGTGGCATGCAGTGCTTTGTATCCACTTGAACAGCATCAAGCTGCCACTTTCCTTCCAAACAGGCTCTGCTTCAGTTAGGCGTGTCTGGTGAATTTTAAATTTCACTACATGAAGTTATTCAAGCCACACAGAAAATCACCATGACACCGAGACAATGTGAAGTACAAATCCAGCTTCTGTTTCTGATAGTAACTTTATATACAGTCATAAAATTCACCATACCATTCAATAATGGTTTATCATGATGATGAACAATCTTCAACTAACACAGCCCAGTTAGTGCAAGACGAGACTCCATCATTAGGAGGAGATGCATGACACATGAGCATACACAGCTGGATGGGTTAATGTAATGTTGACGAGCAGGGAGCAGTGTGAGATTGGTTTTGTCTGGTGACAGAGCACCTATGACAAAGACTAATGCACTCACTTTCTCAAGTGTGTCTATCCTCTGCTTCAGGAGCCTGTTCTCTGTCCGCAGCCTCTGCACAACAACAACGTCATGTCAAACAGAGACACCATAATCAGCATTGGTGAACCATCTAGACATTTCTGTATCATAGTTCAAAGTATAACTAAGTGACAGCTATCGCTATTCACCTTTATCTCAACCTGTTCCTCCATCTCTTTAGTTTTGATTGTAGTGTATTCTTTCTCTAACCTGAAAAAATGAACAGAGAATTGTTGAAGACGTCAGTGTCGCTCATCAAATAAAGACAAGGATAAATATCTTATCATGAAATCTGTAAATTTGTTTTCCATGCCTGACAATATTTACAATTTAATTTAGAATAATGGAAATATGAAATATGAAATAACTACCACACAATTCATACAAGTCATGGCTGAAATTTTAGTATAAAATTATGAAACAGTTCAGAGAAGTTTAAGAGTTGATTGTAAAGTAAGTGATGGATGTACAGTAACGCATGTAAAAAATAAATGCTTGAACATAAAAAAAATGGGTGAGGGTGGGGGGTGGGTATGTAATGAGAACATGACAGTTATGCTTACTTTTTCATCTTCTTGGCATTGTACTTGACTTGATAAGCAGCCTGGATGACCTTATCTGGTCCACTGTCAAGCTGGTGAGGGATGACTTTCTGAAAGTGCTGTAACACAGGAAGGAAACAGAGGCATGCTAGGTCCCACACATCCATAAACCAGCTGCTTTCAAACAACTGTGCACACTCATGTCTTAGTCAGGTGTTTTTCTGACCTAAAAGCATTATCTCCAGTGAAAGCATATGCACAGGTACAAGTTGGAAGGATACATGTATCAATTAAATGGGTGTGATGGAGGTTCCTCCCCTGAGGGCGCTGCACATTTAGCACAAGAAACCGAAGCTGCTTGAATGACTGGGAGGTCATGGTGATATATACCTGTAACATTCCCTCCATGTCGAGCTGGATGAGTTCAGCCTGGTTCATCTGAAGGATGGCTAGTCCCACACGGAAAACTATCTCCAGACCCTGAGGAAAGAGATTGCAAGTTATCACTGAGGAGTCACCTTTAGAAAGCACATCTGTGATAGCTAATGTACTGTTACAGGAGTAATGTTTGTTTTCTCCAACAGGTGGCACCAATGGATAATCTTTCAGAGTCAACATCATCTATTGTGTATTTTATATATGGTCTCTCTTTAAGCAGTAGAATGTTAACCGTATACCACTTCTAAATGAAAACACTTGACATTCATGTAAGGGTTTACTCTTCCTTTTTTCAGATTTCATATCTGACAGTTTGGCTGAAACTCTGGCTGAGCCCCAGACACATACAGTAAGTATAACAGCAAGATAGTGTCAAACACAGAGCTGTGAGAGTATTTCCTGTTGAAGGCGAACAAAGGAGTATAAATGCAAGCTAGATAAATAGAACGACAAATATGCAAAGATAAAAATTCTTTATAGACTGATACATGTAAGTACACACTGGATATCATTCAAAGCAGGTGATAGCCCCTGGAAGCAGCCACGGTAGTTCCTTTTAACTGACCTCACACATGAAGATATCAAAGATTCTTGTGGCAACAGGCAGAGGAAAGGAGGTGAGGAAGATGGTAAGGAACCACGAAGAGGCATACATGGAGGTGTGAAAGCTCTGAGCCTGGAAATGCATATGCAGCTCTGGGAGTTGCTCCTGTGAGGAAAAAAAAATCATACAGATTCTATTACTATTACTACTGTACATGACTTCATTTTGTCAAACTGTCAAAATACCTCCCCAGCAACCTTTCACTGCAGAGTGTGAGGTAACTACCTGGATCATGCACTCAAACTGGTACATGCAGAGTCCCAGCTCAGCCATACTGGGTTTGAAGAGCTCTCGTAATCTGTAGTCCTGCATCAACTTCACAAACACACAGAAAGCTTCCTCCTCTGGCATCTAGAAAAATACCAGCATGAAATCAAACCTCAAATCTGTTTTGTTGTTCAGTCAAATATGTCAAACTATTTGCTCAAAGCTGGTGAGTCAGTGTGTTTGTGCATGTGGTGAAGATGGATTATTACCTGCATCAGAAGCAGTCCTACAATGAATGCACTCCCTTGACAATAGCCAACCTCTCGGTCCACCAGTGAGTATGCCTGAGGTGAGAAGAATTAGCTCGGAATGAGTGATGATCAATGATGGTCAAAGGAGCACAAGTTTCTACAACGGTCCAAAGATTTACTCCACTGACAGTTTTTACTCTGAAAGTGCTGTTAGCTCCAAATACCTCCACGTGTTATCTGTACACATGATTATCAGTTTATGTGCATACAATCAGGTTCCTCACACACAAATGAAAGACTTACCTTCATGACATTGAAAAGCACTTCCTGGCCCAAGCTGTCCTTCTCCTTGAAGAATTCATGTTCAGGATAAGTGCGGGCAATGTCTCTGCGAATCAGCTTCTCACAGGGTGACGTCATCTTCAGGAGTTCTGAGTACTGATCCTTTATGGGCATATTTTGGGCATTGCACAACAGCTGCCACACTATTGCCCGAAAGTGGTGAGGAATCCCTTTTCTGACAAGATCCTATGGGAGAAGGAAAGAAAAGGTACTTTTTGAAATTGATATTAGTTTATCTTAATTTTAAAGGCATTGATGAGGACACAAAGACATGTCTTCATTCATTTTGGAATGTGGACAACAAAAATAATGCATGGCCAATGTGGATAACAAAAGGTGCAATACTGTAAGAAAACAGACTGGTCTCATGGTGAAATAAAGCAACACCTGTATTCTTACAAAAGGATAGGGCTATGGGCATGCACAGTGTGCATCTAATAATGATACAGTTTCCACTGCCAAATACAATTTTGTCAGCAAGGCACTTGGTAGTGTGATTTGTTTCTATATAATACTGCTGATACAATTTGATTAAGCAATTTCCTGTGCTGACAGGGAACACTGATCTTCCCTGCTGTGATGAGAGTGTGCATAGTGTGTATGTGTGTGTGCATCTGGTCAGTCCAGGGTGCATCTGGAGCAGAGGTCCGCCCACACAGGCTTTCAGCAGGGGATCCCTCTTTCCTCTCAGAGGTCAGACAAGACAAACCAAGCGCTGTACTGGAACAATGCACCGTCTCATATCTTGGCCATTTTGTGAACAAAAGCTGCTTTCTGAGTCATACCACTACTTTAGCTACCTTTCTTTTCTATTACTCTACAGGCTCAAACATGGATAAAATGGATATCAGAAATCTAACATTTAAGCAGATATCCACTAAACTAATCAGGTTTCTCTTGAACAGTAGTAGGTCTTGATGAAATATGAAGTATTGAAAGGGGTTTTGCTGACAAGCAGATAATACTCAAGGTTCCTTCCTTCATACAGAGTTTCTGTGCAAACCAAGGGGAAGAAAACATCACATTTGTGGAGGCCTCAGCAGTTATGATTAATATCCCAGGCAAGTTGCACCCATCTGGTCATTACTACTTCTGTTAAATTACATAACAACACCCATGTCTGTTCACCAGTCCTTCACAACACTTCCCCATTTTACACACGCAGTGACAAGAAATACAGAAATCCGTCCCCTGCAGAAGACATGGGCCTTTCCATGCCATTTGCATAATCTTCATCAACAGGTTCATGCAGCAGCAATCCCATGTCCACACATGTTTCTGCATGAGATACAAACAATGGGCTTCAAAAGTGACAGACTATGAGAAAGGCATAATTATGGGTGCAGAGCGTGCAATTTTGAGAGTCACCCTGACTGTAGAGCTTAGGCCTGTCACAATAATAACATCAAGGACTTATTCAAAATTTGGAACAAATAAAAATGACCTTGATCATTTTTGCTGACATCCATATTGTCCATTTGTTTACATGCATGTCTTGTTTACATAAGAACGTCACCAACATTTTAGCCAACATGATGCAACTATTATATGATTTGGATGCATGGTTTTATAATGGTCAGTCGTTTCACAGCACCAAAGCTGAATCAACAGAAAAAAAATACATAGAAGCATGTTTTGTTGTTATTTCTGGTGGCACTGCTTCTATTCTCTCATCTGGGTCGGAGTTTCACCATGGGCTGAGCTCAGGCAGCTCCTTGACACACATGGCCATGGTGAAAGAGGTGAAGTGAAGATAACGTGTTATTCTAGGCTAGAATAGAAAGTTTGGAAGAATAAGTCCAAATGGACTTGGTTTCAAAGCCACAGCTCTGGTGTGGGAACATTTTGGGTTTAGCCATAGCATCTATCTTTAGTCAGCATATGAGGCCCTCAGGGTATATCCGTAAACTGTAGCATCTGCAATGTGGGGCATTCAGGGAACATCTTAAAAGGAACATCTAAATTGCAGCTATAGAAAGGGGTTACACCCTCCCCATCTAAAATGCATACGTCTCTGCATGTACATCGGTCATAAACCACACCACCAACCATCACCAAGTAAATTTGAGCCAGTATGTTGACTTTATTATATTATTTATGTTTTATTTAGGATATTTTTTTCACACTGCAATTCCTATATCTTAATATTGTTAAGAATTAAAAGTTGATTTCTCTTTGAAAGGGCGTACTTGCATTAAAATGTTATTATATCATCATTATATCAGTGACATAAAATGATCGTAAAATTACAATCATTTATCACAGTCATTTCTGAGACACTAAATCGCTGCACTATAGTAGTTATTGTGACAGGCCTTGTTGAGCTGCTGGACAGAAATACCAATGCTGAGAATAGAAAAGACCGAAAGGATGCTTCCTGTTACAGTACTATGGCTTGAGGCATTCAGGTGACAAGACGTTAATGAACAATTCATATTTGCAACTAAAATGCAGCAGCAGTGGAAAGGGCATCTACCCCTCAAAACCTCTGCAGCTGCACCAAGCAGTTGAACATCAGGAAACTACAGGTTCCCTGCTGAGTCACTGCCATGACTGTGTGGCTGTTATCAGGTGGTCCAACATAGTATTCAACAGGGTTTTCCGCTTTTATGGTCGTTGTGTATACACAAATTTCTACTCTGCATGTGCAGTTTAAATTAGACTACCAATGACAGTGACTGGGCATACAGTTATCACAAGACTTCAGAGAGTAACTGTAGAAACAAGAAACCTAAAATTAGCTTCAAATGTCAAGAACTAAAATAACAAATTCAAGGACAACACTACAGGGCCACTTAGAAATTATTTCTGGACCAAGTAAACATTAAAACAGATAGGGCCATTGTAGCATTCAGGTCACAGCTTGATACAAATACCCCTGAAGAACATGTGTATCACAAGAGAGACCATATAGCCTAGATTTGAACTTTCTTACTACGTTTAAAGCCATTTCACTGCAGAAACAGTATCATGGGAGCCCTTGTTAAATGGTTATCAAAAATGCAGACAAAAATGAATGTCTAAAAAGTACATTTATAAAATTACTCCACTGCCTAAACCTCCTCTTCAGCAGCCGGGTCAAATGTGTCACAGTAAGCTCTTAATGCAGTTGTGTTTCAGTAAGCTCTTAAGCAGGTCTGCACGAGACTCTGCTGTCACTTCACAGGTAGTCATGTGCACTGGTCTCACCTTGAGCTGCTTCTCCTTCTTCTTGCGCACCTCCTCCCACTCATTGACAATTCGTCCCCAGAGAATCCACGAGTCCTCCTCCAGGTGGGAGAGGTTGGAGGAGGCGGAGGAGCTGGACACGAGGGAGGAGCCACTGTTCCGCCTGGAGCCATTCATGGAACGTAGCGACTTGCTGTCCGTCTCCAACAGCCTGTGGTGAAGGTAAGAGGAAGGATGTACTGTTAACTTTTCAAAAACTACATACAGACACAATAGCATTTTTATCGTGAGGTTAATAATTAAAAAAACAAAACTGATTCATACGTGTCTTCTCACATGACATACAAGAATATACAGGTTAGAACTGACAAAAACAAAAACATTTAATTCTACACAAAAACTGTAATAAAACTTATATTAATGACTTGTTCAGACACTATTTGTTGATGTTTTTTCCTAGCTTTGTATGCTCCTAATACACAATGTGAATTGTTTTGGCCTTTTATCAGCTACAATATAGTGACTGAATTAATATGTTGCTGTAATATTAATGACCCTGTTGGTGCTTTGAAATCTTATTATCAGTATAAATATGGCTCAAAAATCAACCAATACAAGAACAGGCAGACTACATATTCTGAAGATCATTATGTCAAACTAACATCTTTATGACACAAATGTGTGCATCTCTGATGTAAAGTCATCTCAACAAAAAGAGTCCTAGTTGGAGCATCCTGGTGGCAGATCATAGAACGAGTTTGATCCAAAACTCGAAAAAATGACAGTTAAGATATGTAAGTAGAAATATTCAGGTGGTGCAACGTTACTCTTATTAATACTATTATTATTGATGCTCTCTAATCAGCTTGTTTTCCCCCCCAGGAAAACAATCACACAAAGTAAATTTGACATCCAAACAAGAGCAAGTAGTACTGACTTGCTTTGGCTTCCCCTCTCCAATCTCCTTATCTCAACCCCACTAAAGATCTTAAGCTAAATTTGATGAGAAAAAAAGCAAAACCATACTGTACATTACCAGACATAAAAGGATGTGTTGGGTGAATGTAGGAGTGTTAATGTGAATTCTGCTACATCTTAAATCACTGCCAGACAATTTGAAAGCCGTGACTGAGGCGAACACACAGACCACATCCAGCATTACAATTCAAAGTCGCCCACATTCTGGGGCTGAGCTAAAAATGAAAGCGCTTATTTATAAAGCTCCTTTGCACTGATGTATTACAGCTTTGTGAATGTAAAAAGACCAAACGCATGGTGGCAACTGGCTGTCAGAGTGAGAATTAACAGTCCGTTAGCAATTAATCAGCAATCTCCAGAGTCAAGCCTAAAAATTCACACCTGATTCAGGAATTGGCCTGACACTGAACACCATCATCGCTGGTAAAAGTGTACAACAGCTGGCCCTGGTATCTAACGTTCATCAGCAGCCATCAACAGTCAGTGTGATTAGAAACAGGGAATTTAGCTACACTCTTAATTGATGTAAGCCCCAGAAATCCTCTTATTAAAATTCCCACAATAACAAGCACGCTAATACTGACATTAAAAATAATACTCTTGTACTCTGATTGAAAGACATGTATCAAAGGGATGTAAAAGCACTTCTACGAAGGACGAAAGTTGGCACTCATTTAAATTCTACTGGCAGATGCTTTAAGTGGTTGAAAAAGAGGCTATTCAGCAGAGGTCAGTAAAATATTCCCTGACTCATTATGTCTATTTCATTGAGTGTTTTCATCCATGGTCAACATCTGAAGTGGCTTGCTGGGGGACGAAAAGCTTGAGCAATGTATGTTTCAGCAGGTTAATTTTGCACTGTATCATTCTTATCAGTTTGTCACTGGGGTTGCTGACAGAGTGACCTGATCAAGGATCAGTGTACAGAGAAAAGAAGCAGTGACTCCCAACCTGTGCAGCAGAGGGGAGCTCATGACAGACACACAAAGGCTCAGACACCTGATCTCGGAAAAAGGCTGGGGCCTTTCCACTGGAGCCTGTGACGTCACAGAGCGTGCTCCTGGAGCTAGGCTAGGGTTACAGCCAAATTTGGGTCGTGTGGGAGGGAGTGAAATGGATGGCCAGAAAGACGAGCCTGCAAGAGAGCTTCTTCTCTTGTGTTCTGCTCTGACATAGAGCTAAAACGTGACTAAAAGGAACACCTTTTAGCTACAGTTTAGCAGCATTTGTTGGCTTATCAAGCTTTTAGTTAGTCTGTCACAAATTGTTACACTCACTGCAGTACCAGCCTGTGCTACACATGAACCTGAACATACTTACAGCTCTGCTAATAATTCACTAGTAGTCAAACACAGGTCTGAAGCTTGAAGAATACAAAATACATAAACCTAAAGAAAGTTAGCTTTGCTCAAAGAGTATTTGCAGTGATTAAAAGGAAATTTTGATTCAATTTTGAGCTAGGACAAAAAGCAAAACAATTAGAGGAACATTCTCTGTGAAGAATGTGACTGTTATAACATCATAACTTCAATTTGCAGTTCATTACAGCAGCAAAACAAACTATTAAATACTATAAACCTTACCAAGATAAACTCATGATGTACTCCTCATGTCTCTGGAATTCTGGAGCACTGGCATGCCTGATTTACAGATTGTAGCAGTTAGTGTGGGACTTCCCTGTCTGTGTGACGCTACTGAATACTTGTGCCTTTTTATCTGCTCTGCAGGGTACAAAGGCCTCACCAAACACAGAAACACTTGCTATGCTAGTGCAGGATGCATCATCAACATGAATGCCAAAGTCCTCCCTCCTGTTGTCGCACCCGTTTTGTAAACACCTTGATGACAAAATGGTAGGATTTGGTGGGTTTGGTGGTGATTAGTATGATGCCACAGAGTGGTTCAGGAAAGAAGATGCATGTCAGTCAGAAGGAAAGCGTGGAATGAGAGAATTTTGTATTGTAAAAGGGCCCAGCTGTGGTTCTATGTGCTGGGGTGGAGGCAGGGGTCAAAGGGCAGACTGACTATGAGCCCCTTGACACAATGACTTCTGTTCACCAGATGGGAGTTTGGTCAGATCTTTATAGAGGATATTAGGGAGAAAATGAAACAATTTCCTGGTTCATTTTGATCCCCAACCCCCTATTGAGGAAAACATCACAAGTGTCACTTGGCATACTGGAGCAGTGACTGTTGTGGGCGTACCAATGAATCACCGACCTCTTTAAAAGAGCTTTGCTGTCTTCTTCGCTGGCGTTAACTTTGACACAGTTCCAAACTCTGAACTGCATGCTTGGTTACCATGCTGACACAGAGCGCACTAGCCATGGGTGAGAGTCACAACAGAGGAAGAATTCACAGAGTTGGCGGAGAGAGTAGCGCTGCGTCATCCTTTAACAGAACTTCAATCTAATGTGAACAAGGAACACCCCAGGGACAGCACACTGTTTACCTCTCAATTTACAACAGACTTTTACTTGATCCAGTATTCAGATAAACCTATCTACAAATAAGCTTGCTGTGATGTGAATTTTTGGAGCTGACTTTTGGAGCCTACAACAAGTTCTGGGGCCTGAAGCAAGAAGTAGATTTAGTGAGTTATTTGATCAACTTTGAGGAGGAACCTGTTAAAAAACCCTTCCCATCACAAATGCAGTACTCATATTTAAGTTGGTTGTTATTTAAGTCATTGCCCATTACCAGTTAGCCACTGGATGAAACTGTGCCAAAAGGGTGCTGCAGCCTTGAGCACAAACCAACATATACACACAAGTAAAACAGTCAGTCTGAGTCTATATGGACTGAACTTCTTCAGGCTACAGGGTTAAAATGACAAACCAACCAATAACTGACAAAAAGTGGCCGTCCTCAAAAAAACAAAACATCCTTTTCTACACTGAAAGCACAGAATCCTCCAGAACATAACAAACCAGATGGTTACATTTTCTTCCATTAATATTTTACTCTTAGTAATCTCATCTTAGTTAGTTGGCATGTAACAACCTGTTGGACGTCTCTCACGTGTCAGTGTGTGTAGGTCAGGAGGGGGATGGTGGGAATGACTGGGAGGTACAGAATGATTTTACGGCTGTCAGAGCTGTGCAGGTGTGTAAGGAAAATAAATCATTAAAAAACAATGCTTCAAATGCTAACTTGAAACTTTGAATACAAGTATGACAAATCAATATTCAATATTGTTAAAAAAAACGTGGATTGTGTTAGTATGTTAGTAATTCTTTTAGTAGTATCTACGTAACGTAATTAATAATCAAATAAACTAAAAGCTCATCAGAATATCACTGTAGTCTGCACAACAGGTCAGCAACAACTGCATTTCCTGACAAACTTTAACTGTAACTGTAGGAGTGTAGGAAGCTAATGACACACTTCAACTTTTTCACTTTTCTGAACACGGTATTCTATCTAGTGCAGTCTGCCTGACAAGAACAAACTGCAAAGCATGATGGGTGTCCAGTTATATCTTAGGTCCAAACCTGTTACGCATTTCTAGTCAGAGGGTTGAACATCCATCCTACTCTACTCTGTGCTAGGTCAAACAAGGTCTAACGGTTATGTTATCATCTACACACTATAAATCAAGGTTGAACTTTTGCACTAGTGATGTCTTAGATGTTCAAGATGTGTAGTGATAATGTATATATAACTGCTGATTACAGGCTTGAGTAGTTGGATATATTCTTTTATGTTTCTGGTTTTTAATTGGCAGCCTTTATGCACACTGTATTTCATATTCTGAATGTATGTACATTATTTTTTTACCCATCTACTGTTGGAGTTTTCCCTTCAGGAGCAATCAAGTAAGAAGTTTTTAAGCACAGTTTTCTAATATTATGTTAATATTTTGGAAGAAATTTTTGTGTCGAGCAAACTCTAACCATCTCTGTTCAAAGATCTGTTAAGCAGTGTAGCCTCACATATGTCGCAATACAGATCATCATCAACAAATTTCATTGTATGTTTACATGCAATGAAGCAACCAGAAGAAAATATCCTACACTCTTCCAACGTGTGAAAATGAACTTACTGTATGTTTGTAAAATGATCCAAAAATATCAAAAAAAAAAAACAAAAACCCAAAACAGCTTAGTATGATTTTTCTATCAGTCAAACAATATTCTCTGTCTCAGTATAACTACAGTGCACATGGTATCAACCCACCCTCAAACACTGTAAAGTTGATGGACAAGTGAAGCTTTTGACTCAGACTGCTTACCTGTTCTGCTCCTCAAGCTTGGCGAGAAGTTCCACATCATCAGGACTGAGTTGCACCGGTGAGGATGGTGAGAGGGCGGGCGAGGACAGAGACGTCGAGGAGGAGGTAGCAGTGGTCTGCAGGGACGTGGGCGTGGCCACCTGGCTAGCCATCTGACTGACCGTGTGGGACACCGAGTTCTTCACCCATGAGAGAGTAGAACTCAGCTTACCAGCAACTTTGTCTGTCGCCACCTGCAAAGAATAGAGAATACCTCATTCAGAAATAATATCCCAGTAATAACACTTAACACTAAACATTTCCCACCCTCTTCATCAGACACAGTCTAACATGAATTAGAAAACATCTTCTCTCCATGCCAATTCTGTTAAGCTTACATTTTACAATGTACTAAAAATATGTATCCAAGCCCCTAATTCCTAATTTTAGAACTACAAGAGTGCCACCATTCTTATTTAGCAACTACTGACTGTCATTACATCCCATCACCCTTTTAGTACTACATCATCAGTTTTGTTAGAGCTGCATCAGTCGCACAGATCCAGCAGTCAGTATCTGCTGGATCAATAAAGGTGCTTACTTTTCAAACTCAACACTGGCAAGTAAATTTGTCCGTGTCTGATACCAAAATCAATACTTTAAACGACTTGGTTATTTTCCAGTAAGAGCATGTTGCATAAGGACTGAATGACAATCATCAATTGATCTTATAACAATTCAATTCATTAAAAAGGAAAACGCTCTATGCAGGGTTTTTTAAAACTGATTTGTGTGACACATTTGATTACATGTAACTTTTTCCAATACAAAACAGAAGTACAGCCCAATGTTCTCTGTCAAGTCATTGGTAATATTTAAATCTTATTGGGGAAGAGCTTCTTGTGAACAACAGGCCACAATACCACGAAACACACAATGAATGTGTCGCTGTTACAATAGCCTGCTACTGTTAACTGACACACGTATTCTTCTAAGATTTAT
Organism: Lates japonicus; assembly: GCA_033238685.1. Lineage (NCBI taxonomy): Eukaryota > Metazoa > Chordata > Actinopteri > Centropomidae > Lates > Lates japonicus. The sequence goes on along the minus strand of BRZM01000079.1, from coordinate 2,919,676 downwards.
ATTTCACAGTACACTATTGACAACAGCAAGACAAATGACGCATACTCTGTACTACCAATTTACTATTATTAAATGCTTGCTGCATACCAATGATGTTTTTTGTATCTAAATAAGGAAAAGAAAACTAGTATAAGTATCCACCTATTAACAGCCTACAAAAGGCTGCCTGCAGAGAATCTTCTATACATTCCTACCTGCTATTTCAAGTGGTCCAAAATCACTGGCTTTCAGATACTCCATGAGGAAATCCAGCATGTATTCATTAAGGGAACAGCTTAAAAATATATATCAAGGTTAGATGTCAGTAACAGTTTCCTGAAAGTAATCCACTCTTCTGAACCTTCGACCGGTTTAATGACATACTGCCCTGTAGTCAAATGCTGATCATACAGTGAGGAAGGGTCAAAGTACTCCACAAAAGATAGTCTTTCTTAAAGTTTCCTGCTGAAATCAGTGCACAACAGGAAGTGTATCTCTGTCCTCAGCAGAAAGAAGTTCCCCTCACACCTGAGAAAAAAAATGAATTTGTCTTCAGTTTCAGCCCAGCAGGAAGTCTGGATACTGCAACCAGGCAGGAAACCAATCATTTTATGCATCTTACTCTATAAAAATGATGAGTCATTTTTCTGTGTGTATCAGGTCTGCAGCAGGGTGAAGACATAAAGGAAAAGGAGAGAAAAACAAAAGGAGGTGGAGGAAAAGACTGTGGTAAATGTGGTGACAGGAATGTGTTACAGTACAGATTCAAAATATGCTAGCTATGCTCTTTTAGCCTCCTGTGCACAAAACCATAACTGAGCAACTTTACTGTTACCACACAACACAGAGATGGACATAAACATAAGTTAACTGTCTTTCATTACCTTATCAGTATAAAATAATGTGTGGACACTGATTAAAGCAAATACTGGCTAAAATATCAACAGGTAAATATAGAAAAACTTCAGAGACTAGCACTAGCACAGTTTTATTATAGCTAATATTACAAATTACATTTAATGGAATGAACATAAATTAACTAAGATATATAATCCTGACCAATTTTCTTGTCACTTTGATGGAGATGTTTCAGTTTCCTCTCAATTTAGTCAAAGAAATCTGTGTATGAATCCAGAAAAGTAAAAAAAAACAACAAACAAACAAAAAAAACCAACCTTTATTATACACTAGTACAGTAAAATCCCTATTATTTATCCTTTTCAATATGAAATGTTACCACATATACTTGGTTAGGAATTTGACATTTTTAAATATACTGCAGAGAAAAAAAAATAAAATCAATTAAATATGTTTTCATCCGCGTATCAAAAAAAGGTAACATATTATATTACACATTCTTTCTCAGGAGGAGAGAAACAGGAAGTGGGTGAACCAGACTTTTAACTGTTTTTGTGACAACACCCTGTTCCTGACCTGTCACTGTGCATATTTACATACCACCATCAAAAGTATGAAGTTAGAGCTAAACTAACTGAAACTCATCCTATAGATCCCACAGGGCAACTGCAGTAGATCAGCATGGCTGGGTGATGCCATGACACCAAAAGAAGGCAACGTTCACCTTACAGAAAAAAAACTGTACTGTATATTCTTGCACAACAAAATAAAATTTCTTTCTACAAGGTTTCTCAAAAAACAAATACTCACACACCCAGTAGATGAACCTGAAAATGCAGGTTACATCAGTTTAAGTGGGATACTTACTCATTAACACAAAAAACAGGGTCCACACCAGTAACAGACATATCCTTGTCCTGCATAGACCATCCAACAGCTGTGTACAATGTAAACTCTTATTCAGATGTTAGTCAGCACATTTTGGCACTGTAACAGCCAGCAACAAGCTTACAGTCCAATTAATTAATCCATTCAATGACTTTACATATCACAAAGAACTGAGAGTGTTAACACTGTGACTAATTCATCTGAACAACACAAGAAATATAGCACATCTAATCTTCCTTATAACCAGTTATTATTATTATTAATCCAGTTAATTACAACTGCAATGAACTCACAAATTATAACATAAATCAGATTCATCAATCAGTGACATATTGTGTAAAATGAATGAGCTATGTTACTAATATAAAGACATTTAAATTGCACTCCCCAAACTTTTTGCACCACTGAGTCAGGCTAGCTTTGTGTTTGTAGTCTTTCCCTTTGAAAGAAGAGAAGAAAGAAGAGAATGTAAGGGCATGAGGTTTCTACAAAGACTGACTCCTAATGTGGTATTCCATGCAGAACTAACCAGGTAGAGAAAGGTCCAGTGTAGACCAAACACCATGTGGACCCAAGTGACCCAAGAGGCCTGGATCCTGTCCTGTTTGTGATGATGAAGCTCATTAATTATGAATCTTAGTAGGTTACTTCCATATTTTTAGAAGCTCAAAAAAGAAATTAAACTGTTCTTTACTGCAATACATTTTTAAGCAGACTACAAATGATCCGGATACCTTGTTCCAGAGAGCAAAATATGAGCAGGACAAAAATTTAATCAACTCAGTGAGGACAGGGGAAGCCCATGCTTAGAGAGATGCTGGTGTCCAGGTGGCCTTAGAAGACACTGCGTCTATCCAACCCAGCCAGCTGAGCAAGGCTTTCCTATAAATCCTGGACACAGAGATTGTTTCTGCTTTTGTTTGCCAAGGGACTCAAAGGGGCCCTGAGAGGCAGTGCGCATAGCTAATGAAACCCACAGCAAGGCAAGAAGAAAGCCTCAGCGAAACAAGTTCAGGGAGATTGGGGAACTGAGACCAAAGGCAGAAGAGAGAAGCATTTCCTTTCTCCTAATTCAAAATGTAAAACACCCACAGTGCTGTGAAAAGGAGCAGGCAAAAAGACTGTCACATACTCTTAAACTAATACAGATGTAGAACTACAAGTTCCTGTCTGAAAGATTAAATTTAGACAAATTTATTTCACCTCTCTCTGTTTTACTCATCATGTATGTGTTTTTTCTAGGCAGTGAATCAGAACAAACTTGTCTGGCCCAGCAGGAGAGACCATGGCCATATAAAAGGGAACACACTGGTCATAAGCAGTGTGAGGGTATTAAAACACAGCCCTGACATACAACAACACCCTCACACTGAGGTGGAATGGCCTTTCACTTCACACACAGAGGGAAGCTCAGATTTTCCCAGTGTACAATCAGCATTTCAATGGCCTTGCTGAAGGGTACTCTTCATTATGCAGCCACATAATGAGAGCTCCAAATACTGGTTAATATTTTACATTTGGCGCCACAAACCCTGCACTGCAAAAACTTGATTTATGGTTATATAGTAAATTAAACGTACTGGCATCAGCCTAGTTTCAATCAATAATGCAAACACTTACATTTCATATTATTCTGTGGGAGTGACAGATGTAACTACCAGGGCTCAGACTGATTGTTATAGAGCCAACTTTTAAGCAGTCTGTGAAACTGAGTATAATCTCCATTGGGGGATATGATCTGTGGTCTTCTACCAGCTATTTCTACATCCCTGCCCCTTAACAAAGTTTTCACATTAATTTATTCCTTTATATGTAGCAACTTCAAACAGTATGTAAACAGATTTTGACTGGCAATATGATCCAGATGTATAACAGGCCTTTTCACAGAAGATATTTCGGTATGTCACTGTATTAAAATCACAGGTTTAACTGACAGCATGAACGATAGCTTTGTTTCATTTATTTTCCATAGTTCCAGGGTTCGGTTCATGTGTAGCAACTACAATGGAACAGAGTCATTGTTAATATTAGTAATGACAGCTGCGCTTCTCCTGCATTGACACGTTAAAATGCCTTATTAAAAAGCGCCTCTCAAGCTCTGATTCCTGAATCCATTTGATTTTGATGATGTAATGAATGACTGTAATGCCTTTGGGCATTTAAATGTTAAGTCGACACTTAAGCTACATTACAATATTAAAATTACCATATGGTGTAATACTGATGTTTTTCCCAACTAATGCACCCTGGATATACCCATATACGATTTTATTTAAAGGTCTCTTTTCATTTGCACTCATGTAGCTTAACATCTGCCACAGAAGCTCATTAAAGTCATGCAGCTGTTTCTTCTCCATTCACTTACATATATCCTTCTTTAATGCATGTACCTCAGCGTCTCAAAGTCTATGCTGAGGCAGAGGGTCAGATTAAAGCTTGTGAAGCATTCTGTTATAACTTCAACAAGTACTGACAAGTGTATCCTCTTGACATGGCCACCTTTAGTCTCATAGATACAACTTGCAGAGAAAAAAGTGAATAGCTGTTCAGTGTTAACTGCAGAAGCATCTGGCCACAACGACCCAGAAAACTAATTTTACAATTAGAGAAGTAAATTCAGACTCACAGACTGTCACTAAACCAGCCTATTTAGGCACTGTGACTGACAAGTCACCATCCAGGCTTAATATGAATAATTTCTTGGTGTATTACACCTGAGTACTTTTATTTATTATATGTATTTCCATTTGGTGTGACGTGGTACTTATACAGTGACATTATCTCTTCAACTATTTTTATCTATAAGCACTAAAATAAGTTGCAGAAAAAAAAAATGTGGCTTTACATCATATTTTGTTTTAGGGGAACAATCCAGCAATTTGGAAGCACCTAGAACACTAAATTATTTCTACTGGAACAATAATGTAATGTAATGTATGAAAGGTCCCATTCCCCATAATGACTAATGAAATACATTTACTTGGGTATTACTCACTTGTAGTTGGTGTTGGGCACTTTTTGGTGCCTCTGTCTATTAATAGACTACATCTATTTTTCCCGGTTTACTGTGTGTAATGCTGCGAGATAACAGTATGGAGTCATGATTTCCAAAACCCCACTGACTCCCTGCAGCAGCAGGCCTACACTGGGCTTTTCGCTTTCTCTCTTACAACTTTATCCTCACATACCAGCCTGGCGTTGTTAACTGTAATTATTTCTGTCAGTGGAGTGAGTGGCACCGAAGTTGTAATGGCGTTAAACTTTGGTGGGTTTATCCTCACTGTATCTCTGTTCACAGAGCTGCGTTGCTGTTGCACACTGGAGGTCACTTCTCCGCGGTCTGAGTTAAAGATATCCTTGGCTTGAACACAGCCAATGCCACTGCTGAGCAGTTTAAATCCTCTGCTTAGGCTACACATCATACTCTCGCCTGGCAGAAACACTCTGGTTTACAGGCAATAAACAGAGAGGACCGATGCGATAGACACAGAAGAAGTTACTATTCCTTTTATGGCTCGTTGGTGTTGTGTGCTGAAATGGAGATCCAGCATCAAATGCAACAGCATGCAGTGTAATTCTTCCAGAAAGCGCTAACGTCGACGACCTCGACGAGGCTACAATTGGGTTAAAAAGCTAACGTTAAATAAATACGTTAAATCGGCATTAGCAAGCAGGACAAATGTCCTAACTTTTACTATCTGTTGTTTTTTAATCCAGGCAATAGCCGGGATCCTTTGCAAACCAATTAAGAGTTTCGGAGAAATCATTTAACACAAGTGTCAACATTGACACGCTGTAATGTAAGCTAATGTCGCGACTAAATGTGTAGGAGTTAAGCAATAACACCTTCTATTACTTGGATTAAATGACACACCGTACACTTAGACAGATAGAGTGATCACTAGGACTCACTTTATAAGTTAGGGCTCATTCCAGGAATTAGACAGAGCCCGAAAAAAACAAGAACATCCTTTACCTTGAAGCGTTTTTCGCCAGCCGCAGCAAACGTCGCCTGCTTCCCATGCACGAAAGTACAGTCCTACTGTTATGAGAAAAAGACTGGCTTTCAAACACTTTACCCGAGCACATTAGCTACATTACTCAAGATAGCCTCGCTAGGTTTCCAGCTGAAAGCTAGCCAGCGTTAAGTTAGCTTGTTCCCATTGACTCCACGGTCCAGCCCATGCAGCCGTATAATACGTGTACACAAATGTCTGCAGAGCTCAGACAGACGGCGGCGGCCTACCAAGTGTTTACATCGCACAGAGCATGCGCCCCAGCTCCAACCAGGGACAACACCACCACAAAGTGTTCACGGTGAGCAACTGCACCCAAAGACTTTTTCATTCATTCAGGAAGAGAGAAGACTATTTCTAAAATGGAAAAAAAAGGTATTTGTGATGGGGCAACTGTGGAAAGAAAACTACAGTAACTCCTAGAGGACTGTGCGGCAAACTTCTTAGGTCCAAAATATCTGACCCAAAGACTGTTCTAACACTTTTATTATGGTAATTGTGACAAGGCAATGTGGTACTAAATATCTATAATTATATATTTTCAAAGTGAATATGTTTACCAAACAAAATTTGCCTTGTGACTCATCTTGTTTCTCTACCACTGTTAAGTGGGCCTAGTACTTGTCTTTCCCAAAGTAATACCATGCAGCATCAAAAATAGACTCAGTAAAAGTAGATTATTCACTACTAAGTTGCTATAACAAGAGTACTTTCAACACCTGGAGGGGACAGCTTGGTATAAATAATCAGGGTTATCAAGGGGCCATGTTGCCATGTCCCATCACTGACATTTAATTCAGTTATGGCCACAGCACTTCCAGAAGACTCAAGAGACAGTGTCCACCACCTATCAGCACAGATCACGGCCACCAAACAACAATGGTTCATCAAATTTTGTGCATTATTTTCTCTCTTTACTACTACTCTTAACAACAACACAACAAAGCAACAACATTATTTACTGGCTTGTAATGGCTCTCAGCAGTCCAGAAACTAAACTGTACTAACAAAACTGAAGTGACCTCTGACCCCTCTGGCTTTTTACCATAGAGTAGTTTTACATTTGATGGAATGTACTGTTCATCTATTCATTAGCTCAATGTAGATTAGCTGACATCAAAGTGTATTTATGCTAGAGGGATGCAAGTATATAAAAGTACAGTAACAGCCTTACCTATTCTAACATCTTATATTATGTTTTGACAAGTGTGTAGGTTCAATGCACTAGCAGCCTGGGAGCAGTTAAAATGGTCACTAATATCAATGTGGATATAATGTTATCAGGAACATAATAATTTCCTGTTATCAAAGACTGCACTCACACTGTATGAAAGACTAATTCAATTTCAAATTCTGCCATTTATCCAATTAATTTACTCCAAGATTTGGCAGCACTCACCAAATAAGGGGTAAACCACAGAAGACATGGTGTTTAGGAAACAGGAGTCAGTAAAAGGGAGCATCTCACACACAGCCAAAATAAGCTTATTAATTATTTCACAGAGTTTATGACTGATACCACCTCACTTTGTGATTTGGATATATTAATAGGTCAAATAACAAAGTAACAAGTCCTTACGATGTGTTTTGTATTTCAGCCCAATGCATATTGAGTGCTTAAGTCACAGTCAAAGCCTCCAGTAGTGTAAGGTGCTTATCTGATCAGTATCTGAGTGTCTTACCTGAAGTTCATTGCTGAGTGAGAGAATACTTCTGTTGGAGTAGACTGGAAGTGTGAACCCTTCAGGCTCAGAACTGTCTGCTGCTCTCTCAGTTAAGGTGCGTTGTTTTCATTGTAGAAACAGAAAATATCATGAATGTATTTAGGAAAAATATATTCTTACTTTGTGGTTAGTCTTCACAAAACAAACCCCTAGAATTAAATAAAAGCTGTATATGACAAAAAATGAATTATCTATAATGGCCTAGAAACTGACAGGAGGCGGTTTAACTATAGCTTACACAGCTAGCTTTCCCTGAACAAGAGATGTCAATAGAAACTCATGATGAAGTAACCACGCCAGTACTCCGATGAAAATGTGACTGAGCCTTGATTCACATACCAATCAGTCATAAAACCTACTCTTCAGGTTTTACATGGGAGCAGTGACGCATATCTTTTGTTGCTTGTTAGACACTCCTCTGTTCATAGAAGTAGCTGAAAAGCAGCTGACGTTGTGGGCCAGACTTAGCAACACCATGGTGACTGTAGGTCTCTGAATCTGATACACTGTCACAACAATCACATCTCAGTCATCATAAATAATTACATAGCTATGAACACATAATCAGTTACCTCTCAATAATGATATAGATTGTGTGGAAACAGTTGAATCGCTTAGGCACTAAATTAAAATTGAAGGAAAATAAGTGCAGTAAAATATTACCATTACAAAGTGTCTGGCTAGCTTTTTAGAAATAGTTGATGGTTTGTGTTACAGTAGGTATGAACTGGACACAGGCCAAAATCATTATGTGGTAATTTATTTTATACTGCTCTGTTAATTGTGGCTCTGCTGGTATTGTTTGCAGTCACACCCATATCCCCTGATACACCCTACTGTGTGCACCGTTTAATCCCTGCTGATTAATGACTAAATACTCTATTTTGGTTGCATAATTATGTTATTTAATTCTATTGAAATGCTAGATTTCTGTTGCTTTAACAGGCGAGAGCTGACTGAGCATTTGTTGTTGTCCAGTAAAAAACTTACATCTCATCATTTTTATCTATTTAGACATTATGGGGATAATGTATCTTGACGTGCTTTTCAAGTTCATCTCATGAGTTTTGGAACTGAAAATTAGTAGTATCTACTCATGCTGCTATCTTAATTTTATTTGCAAAGGTTTTAAGATTGCACATTAAGATTAAGAGTACCTAGGACATAGTTCCTGGAGAGTGTCATTACATTGTGGGCAGCACATATGAAATTCCATTCACCTTCTTTGTATGACTGTGACGTCAGAAGACTTAGTGGTAGATACTATCTTTAGATACCACTTGTAGGCGGGGAAATATATTTGGGTTTTGTTTGTTTTGAATTGTGTGAACTGGTCTTCTAAAAAATGAAAATCACAAAGATCTACAACAGAACAAAATAATTCAAAGTTCTACAACCAAGCTTCATTTCAGTTGCTGACTATATACATAACACAAGAAAGATTTCGATTTTAGTTTTCATTTACAGCAGAGTGCAACAACAATGTGCACCTTAACTCATTAAAGTCAATGAATCTGCATCTCAGGTAGGTATTGACTACAGGGACAAATGGCACAGTGTTCTGTTGGAGAATTTTATTTTTGCCTTTTCAAATTAAAGGACTGATGTAAGATATATGTGATTACCATACTCTCTGAGTTTATCATAAATACCAGCAACTGAATTTTCTGCAGAAAGTGCAAGCTGAAATTCAATGTAAAGGAAGGAGGCCCTGGTCTTTCTCTTGTCTTTCTCTCACCCCATCCCCCCACCCCCCTCTCTCTGTCTAAACCCAACCTGGTCGAGGCAGATGGCCGCCCACCCTGAGTCTGGGTTCTGCTCAAGGTTTCTGCCTCTTAAAAGGAAGTTTTTCCTTGCCACAGTTGCCTAGTGCGTGCTCATGGTGGGATCTGTTGGGTCTCTCTCTGTAAATTTTCTAAGATAAAGAGTACAGTCTAGACCTGCTCTATATGTACAGTGCCTTGTGATAACTTCTGTTGTGAATTGGCGCTATATAAAGAAAATTGACTTGACTTGACTTGGCCGAACTGGGTTCAAACCATAGACTGAATCAAACCCAGTGCTAACCACTGTACCATCGTGCCACCCCCTACACATTCTGCCCTTGTTATTTATATGTGGAAAAGTAAAGAAACATATTTTAAAATAATATAAGGGGTATGGAAGAAAAATATGAGTAGATGTCCTATATGAGCTCAACATTAGACAAGAAGTTGTTTTAAGGACAAAATACCGATGCAGCTGAGTGTCAAACAGATTCATAATAATGATGATAAATAGCAAGAAAAACAGAAAAGAAAAACAAGACTTTGGTCAGAGTTTAATCTCAGTTAGGCTTTTCTCTAGTTAGAAGGGAGTTATTATGGTAGGTGGCGGCCCCAGCTCGATAGGGGGCAGAGTGGGAAATCCTCTGCAGTATGGCGTCTCCTCGGCTCATCCTGTGACACAGTATTTACCGAGCATGCGCGCGACGTTCTTCCTTTTTCCAGTGCAGCGGAGTCAAGCCCCAGTCTTTGGCTCCGGGCTCCTTCATAAGGAGACAAAAAGACTGCAAAATGGTTTGTAATTCCTCCCAATATGTGTCTACAGACATACCTAAGACATACATGTTGTGTGGTGTGGTGTCAAATGTTTAAAAACATTTTGCTGATGTTCAGATGAAGATAGATTCAGTCCTGCTAGTGCTCACCGGGGTCTGCTTAAACGTGGCCTAATGGCTACCTTCTCAGACTCCCCGCTTCCTGCTGTCTGTGGACTGCTTTACTGACATTTTCTTCACTAATATGTGACCAGTGATTTCCCAAGTTCACATCCCCCGAATTGCCATTTTATACAGCTAACCGTTAGCCCGTTTGCCTCTTGTCAACTCTGCGTAGCAGTCGTGCTAACTCCCGCTGTTAATTCCCAATGGCTCAGCTTGCTGATGTTAGCCGGGTCCAAAGCATTAGCCTTTGACAGTGACAGTCCAACTACTTACCACACAGCAAAGCCGCAAACTAACTTGGGTTAGCGTTTGTAACCGTGAATGTTAAATCTTTGATGTTAAGTCGACTCATGTCCTCTTGCAGGGTTTTGTTAAAGTGGTGAAGAACAAGGCCTACTTCAAGAGGTACCAGGTCAAATTCAGGAGGAGGAGAGGTAAGATGACTCGTGACACACTTCATCCCCCAGTGTTCAGGCTACGTTGAGCATTATTTGTAAGTAACTGAAATGTGTATTCATTCCAGAGGGAAAGACTGACTACTTTGCTCGTAAGCGCCTGGTTGTTCAAGACAAGAACAAGTACAACACACCCAAGTACCGGATGATTGTCCGCTTCTCTAACAGGGACATCATCTGCCAGGTGAGCATATGCTGAGATTTTTTTCTCTGGGCTTTTTCTTTTTTTTTGTCAACATGTTGGAATTCATTGGAACAGCAGTACTTTATTAAGTCCATTAAGATAACGCTATGCAGAATAAATGAAGATAACTTTTTCTGACTAACTTTGTCAAAATAAACATGCAGTCCGTGTCAGAAATATGAATGTGCTGTAAAGTCATGATTACTTGTGATCGTGTTGCAGATCGCCTATGCCAAGATTGAGGGTGATACGATCGTGTGTGCTGCCTACTCACACGAGCTGCCAAAATACGGGGTCTCCGTGGGCTTGACGAACTACGCAGCAGCCTACTGCACTGGTCTGCTGCTGGCCCGCAGAGTATGTATACATCTGATTGTACACACTGATCCTCTCCTTGATGTTGACTCCTCTGTTTGTGCCATGGGTGTGAAGAGATTTAGAATTGATGAGAAATGTCCTTCCTTTGAACTTTTTCCTGATAAAGTCTCAGTTGAAATTATGTAATTGTGGAATCAATTAATTGGCCACATAAAAAAAGAGTGGTTTGCCAGGTACACTTGTTCTGATTAGAAGTAGTTGTCAAATGTTGAAGTATGTCAGGCTTTGAATCTCAAATTTTGCAATCTCCCATCCTCAGCTGCTGAACAAGTTTGGCCTGGACAAGGTGTATGAAGGCCAGGTGGAGGTGACAGGTGACGAGTTTAACGTGGAGAGCATTGATGGTCAGCCAGGCGCTTTCACCTGCTACCTGGATGCTGGGCTTGCTAGAACCACCACAGGCAACAAGGTGTTTGGTGCTCTGAAGGGGGCTGTGGATGGAGGCCTGTCCATCCCACACAGGTAACCTTGTCTCACTTTTGGTCACAGACATGTTTGGATTTGAAGTGCTTTGCTTGGCAATGTGGGCTGTGTGAGAAGATGTTTTTCATAGGATAGGCATTATGCAGTCTTTTCAAACAACATAATATATCAGACTGGGGGAAAAAATCTGAAACTTAAGGGAGTTTAACTCTGTAAATGCATTATATGAATACAGACTCTTAAAGAAATTGTCACTAGTTTCTTGTTGCTCCAGTCTTCTGGTTTTTACCTCAGAGGCTTGTACTACGAAGCAAAGTTACTGGCCTATTGGGGTCATTTTGGATGTAACTTCCCGATTAGCCCGCATAGGTTTTACTTGGGGGTCTGCTGTCATGGTAATTTACAGCAAGCAGGTTATGTTCATGATTAACTCGGTGTTATCCTGTATCAGTACCGCCCCACAGGTGGAGGACCCAGTTATTATTGGCACAATGACTGAAAGAGGCTGACTTTGAGGGATGAGGTTGTGTCTGAAGACTCAGGAAAAAAATAATAAATCGTGTATTTGTCTTTTGCATTCTCCTTTTCCTTAAAAGAAAAACTAAATTATTTAACATAATAGCATTACAGTCTGAGTGCTCCAGGCAGAACATCATTAACAGTGAGTAATGGGTCACTTTCAGAAGTGTGACCCACATCCAAGTATCCTAATAATTATCACATATTTTGTGTATCCTTACATCTCATATTACAAATCAAGAATGCAGAGAACAAATGATAAGGCTCCCTGGTTTTGTTGGCAGCCGTTGCTTTACATTTTGCGGTTAGTCTCTTTAAATTCCCTGTAAACTGACATAATGAACATGCGCTCTTCACCTGAGAAATACGGTGCGCACGCACAAATTCTGATTAAGTTAACACTGACTCAACTTACCGACATCTTAACCGCCGGCATAGTATCATTTAATACCAGTTAAGGGAAATGGAGGTTGTCAACCCTGACTTCCCTTTGCTAACCCCAAGTTAAATCAGAGTAGATTTAACTCCCTTCCTAGAGCAGGCCTCAGATCTTTTTCATGGAAATATTTTGGCACGGAATTGTAGAAAAACACAATGTGCAAATAAGAAATAAATGATGGCTACCATTGATGGATTCTATTTAGGACAAAATTAATGTTGTTAGTAACTCTGTTTTTCCTAATATGACAAGTAAGAATGGCTGCTCTGAAAAGGCAAGGCAAATGGGTTTTATTTAAAATGTAATTGGAAAACCTGAGTTGAACTGTGCAGGTGTCATAACTGAACTTGTCATGGAGCTACCACTGAGACAGTGAGAATAGCTGTGTAGTGAATGAAATTTTTGCATTGAATGGCTGCTTTGTATTCTGTTTATCATCTGTGAAGGTGATGTGAACGTATTTTGAGGCATGTGCCAAGGCTGCTTTTGTCAGATATTAGATACTACAGTTTGTTTCTGCTTGTCCACCAGCTGCTTTCTGCCATTGAATTTTCCATGAAATATCAAAATGTGGCTCTTAAGAAATCACATTAAATAGAAGAAATCAGGCAAAGGCATGGGTGTCACAGCCACAATAGTCCCATCTGGATGTAAGACACTACCTACCTTCCATGAACAGATGTTGATGTTAGGAATGGAAGTAATTTTGATGATTTTAATGTGTAAAAGTCAAGTACCTGCACAGAGAGGGACTGAATAAGGAGGGATTGTATGAATAGGTCCAACGTAGGTTGAACATTAGTTACGTAGCTTTGCTTCACATTTGTGTCTCCAAATATGAACGATATTAGCAGGTAAAAACCTCATCAACTTCACTATCAGACTTGAAACAGTTGACGCTTGTCACCTTTGCAGGTCACCAGCTACCAGCTATTAAATGGCTCATCAGGTTGTGGGGTAAAAGGGCTGTAAATTTTGGATTCATCACCTGCATCCTGTCAGGTGTGTCAGTTAGCAGACAAGCTTAATCTGATTCAAGCATGCAAAGCTTATGGTTGCTATTAAAACAGATATTTAGATATTTTTTGTTACACGGCCCCCATGTGGCATACACAGGTCCAGTTTGCGGTACTGATGTTTTATGAAATAAATCTGAGGGTGTTTGATCTAAAATGGAGCAGGAGGAAAAAATATAAAACATGATTTCACACAGTTGTATGACAGATACCTCTGTGTGAACTGAATGCCAGTTGTTTGTTTACAAAAGATCAATTAAGCACATTACACTTCATCTCAGTTGCAGTGAAATGGATTTGCGTGACCACATGTAGGCGCTGTTTCATTCACATTGTAGCTGTTTTATTTTGGCCTTAGCAGATTTAAATGTCTGTGTTTCTTTCTTACATGCATGAGAAAGTGAGGTGAAAACAGCAGTTGAATGTCTGACACTTGCTCTGCCATTTCCATATACTGACATCCAGTCACTGTTTGGATGGAATACAGATTAGACAAGAATGAATAAATACCCAGTGTAAATGCGAGCATGATGTGGTGATGTTACCTGGTGACCTATCTAGATACATATCTAGATCATTTTTAATGGCAGGTGAATGGAGCCCATGTGGAAATTAAAGTGTTGTTAGAATATATATATATATATATATATATATATATATATATATGTATGTATATGTGTGTGTAATAGTGTAATATTATTTTTTTTTAAATATATTACTATCTACTTTTATTCTTCCAGCACCAAGCGCTTCCCTGGGTATGATGTAGAGAGCAAGGAGTTCAATGCTGAGGTCCATCGCAAGCACATCATGGGTATCAACGTGTCAGAGTACATGAGCTACCTGATGGAGGAAGATGAGGAGGCTTACAAGAAGCAATTCTCCCGCTTCATCAAGAATGGAGTCACCCCTGAGTCTGTAAGTCCTCTATATCCATTTTTAAATTACCTATTCACTCTGTCTTATGATACATGAATTCAGGAGGTAGATGGCGTTCTTGAGTTGGCTTGTGCTGTAGTTGATCTCATCAGGGCTGCTTGACACACTGTCCATGTAGCAGCCAGGACTCTTAGAAATTCAGTTCAGTCAAGTCACTTGTTGGTTTGCTGCAGCTGTTAACACTGGAAAAGAGCAAGGTTTGGACTTAATCTAGACTGATGTGGTCTTGGGAAGAAAATGACTTGGTGCTGAAATCCCATAAAATGCTGAAGTTTGACATGATAGTCAAGTTTAACATTTTCAGTTATTTTTTTACTGATTTGTAGCTGAAAATATGTTAAGTTAAGAATGAATTGTACCCAGAGGTAACATGAGATTGACTGGTTATCCACCCATCAGATTGAGGAGATGTACAAAAAGGCTCATGCTGCCATTCGTGAGAACCCAGTCCATGAAAAGAAGCCTCCCAAAGAAGTCAAGAAGAAGAGGTGAGAAATTACAGTGCTGACATCTTAATGCTTTCTCTCACACATACATACATACATACATATATATACATACATATATGTATAGTACATATAGTACAAATACAAACATTCAACCACATCTGTCTTTTTGACCTAGTTTTACACAGTTACTTGGATGTTCATTATTGACAAGTGCTAATTGTGCACATTTCTGTGACCTAGGTGGAACCGTGCCAAGCTCTCTCTGGCCCAGAGGAAAGACCGTGTTGCCCAGAAGAAGGCCAGCTTCCTCCGGGCTCAGGAACAGGAGGCTGCAGATTGAGGAGTCGCTTTGCTCGGTTCCAAATGCAAAATTTTGTTCAAATAAATCTATCAAAAAACAAGTCACATCTCTTGTGTGCTTTATCAAGTTGCACTCAAGTGTATCCAATCCCTGCAGTGCTGGGGGCCCTTTGTTTGGGGATTAAAAAAAATAAATATATTTTACACGGTATCTTGATGTAACATAACTAAACATTTGGACAGTGGCTTATAGACAGTTTTGCTAGTCATAAACATTACTGCTTGATTCATGCAATGAAAAGATTAATAATTTCTGGAAATGGAAACTCAGTTATGAGCAAAGGTGAAATTAAAAAATGTTGAACTACCTAAATGGATGTAGACAGTGCACTGCAAAAGCAAACTCACTCAAACTCATATGATTCTTAGTCAAATTTAATTATCATTGTCATGGTTTCAAAAAATTGCACTTTCTCATTTTATTTAAGTACATTAATAAAGTTAACTTCTTATTACATTATTTAATAAAGTGACATTCCATGACAGCTGCAGAATTTACTCCATAAAATACATCAGTTATACATTAAAAATGAAATACCAGAGGATTGTTACTGTTTTCACAGTGAAAATGACCATTATTTTATTTAAAACCTTTATGGGACAGGAATCGGTCTTCGTGCCTGTGTGCAGTGCCTGCTTATTTATTAGGAGTCTTTTGTATGAGAGATTTTCTTCCATAGCAATGTCTTAAGATTGTTAAGAATCAGTGAGTGTTCGATTTCCATCTGTTCTGTCGAACCTTTCAGTGCAATGCAGGCATACAGCTGTTTCTCAAGCTCCTCACTCACATCAGATGGTGCTCCCCTCAGAATATAGTCCTTGAGTGCTTCACAGGCTTTGGCTAAATTTGGCCTGGACACCTCAGGTGTGCAGCGGTGCTTGGTGAGGTCACAGGAAGTGAGGCAGTCAGCCCCGTACACACAGTCCTCGTCCACATCACAGCGCTGCTGCCTAATGTCCTCTTGGAAGATGGCTTCAGGAACAATGTACCGCGCGTCCATCACCTTCAGGTCATGGCGGTCGTTGTAGCCAAAACTGGTGGCGCTGACATCGCACATGAGGAAGCTGCCAAAAGTGCCGTGGAAAACATCCTCAACAAGTTCCAGCAGTCCGATGGAGATCTTGGCCTTGTGTGGCCAGGAGGGGGTGAACCACTGGTCCATGCTACGGCGCAGGCCTGTGGGAATCCACACCTCAATGATCCAGGGTAGACTGATCCCATAAAGGGGAGAGTATGGCACCTTCTCCATCACATACAGGTCTCCACAGAAGCCCAGTAACTTGGGCGTGTGCTCTCTGTCTTGTAGGACCAATGCTAACAGGAACTCATTGAGTTGCAGCAGAGCCCACGTGGAGCGAGCCTCGGGCAGTGAGATGTGACCGTCCTTATTGGCATCTGCAATGGACAATACTTGGGTTGCCAGGTCTGCGAGGTTGGCCTGATCCCCCACTTTAGCCTGTGAAGAAATTAAAAAGTTATAAGACAAAACTGTGTTTTTAAATTCAGACTTAGTGTTGGACTAGTTTTTAGTGTTAAATGAAGGTCTCCTGACTTTCAGGTAGTTGAGGATCATCTCCCTGAACTTTTCCACTGAGGTCCCCTTGGTGGGCTTGTTGAAGGCCACAGCCTCCTTCCTGGGCTCCATCTCATTTCCCAAATCATAATGAGGAGCCTCCTCCATCTGGCATTTGATGACCCCCTCCAGGTCTCCCCAGCTCCCTGAGTAAACCTAAAATAAAGAAGGTAGGCCAGAGGTGCAGCTGGATTAATAACACGCAGACTGGAGAGGACTTGATTTAAAAAAGACTGACCTGACTGTTGGGTTTGGCAGTGAAGCACTTCCCCAGGTAAAGAGTATCTTTCTCACACAGGCTGCTGCATGCCGAGCCATCAATGACTCCTTTTCTGTATTTGTCACACTGAAAAATATAATGGGAAAAATGACCAACAACACAAAATGATCTGGAATATGACCTTGTGTACTGCTGAGAATTTCCATTTTGTAGGACAATCTTGATTTTGATCTCGATGGAACATAAAACACTCACAATTGAATTTTTGCAGTCGTGCCCACGACATAGCTCTGTGTAGGAGGAGTACTCCACGTACACTATCCAGCTCCCCACAAACACTGCCAGCCACGAAAAGAACAGGTACTTCATATGTAGGTAGGAGAATCTGGCCTGTTGGAAACATTTCAGACATTTGAAACAAAACACTGTTAGAATAAATATCAGCTTTGATAGTGAACCACTTTAAAATTGTACTACAGATTTACTGTAATATGCTCAAATACTTTCAGTTCAGTGATGTTTGGATTTTTACTCCTTAAGCTATCTGCAACGTACTGTTAGGTGTGGATGTTTTACTGCATTAAAATGTCTGCGGCCATCAGAGGCCAGCCTGATGAATTGGAGGTGTAAAGAAAGATGGTTGCTATTTGCATTGGAAATGTAGGATCCAGCATTTTACTAGCCTGACCCATATTAGGAAAAAAAAGCCTTTGCTGCTTTGATTTAGAGTTGGTCTCATAAACCTCCCAACCTACAGTATAAGTGCAATACTTATCCACTGGGATACTCTTTTTTAAAAACTCTTCTTACATATATTCCATTCAGACAAACTACAGAATTTTATACTTGACTATGCTTTTGCTGTACTGTAGAATAATCTATGTAGGGAATGTGAAAATAAATTATTTAGTGGTAGAACTGATTAATATTGAAAATTTCATCTTCTGACATAAATCTAATGTGAAGACTGTATTTAAGCACATTTCTTTAAATATCATTAGTATTAATAAATTAATACTACTTTAATCTTGCACCACTTATGTCAGTTTGTTGTTTGATTCCCTGCTCCTCCCGTCCACATGTGAAAGTGTTGCAAAATGACTGAATCAAAACAGTTAAGTTATGGGCTGTAAAACCAGAACAATGAGCCAAAAGACCTTAAAACATAACATAGCACTGAAGGGAACTGTGGAGTCTGGTGGCAACTATCTGTGGGTTCATCACTCTATACAGCTTTAAAAGCCAAATGTTAGATTAGAAAATGCAAACATTCAGTTCTGTTCTAAAGTTCTTGTTGCTGAAGCAGCTGTAGATATTGACAGTATTTGCTGATATAACAATGAAAATGCACCATCAAAGCACATATTATTAAACCATTTAATGAGCTGAAAATCCTGTTTGATTGGAGTGATGGAAAGAAAGACACTTCTTCTCTTGTTTCTGTGAAGCACTCTTGCCAACATCTTTGTTTCATTATTAATGAAACTGGATGTGTTATGTGCTCAGTATATGGTCTGTCAAGCTTACAAAAAACTAAGAGATTATAAAATGATAAAAGTCAATATGGAAATCTTTTCATTTATGTTTCATTTAGCTTATTAGTGAGGCAACAGGCCTGTAAGTGGAATACAAATTAGTTCCAAACTGAGTTGTATCACAGACTACATCATTAATGCAATTGCTTCTAAATAGGTGCTCTGTAATTAACAGTAAATGCTGTTTGTGGTCTGGCACAGCAACAGTGGAACATTTAGAGCGACTCTAGACTCATTACCTTGTCTTTTGATTTTCTTTCCAATTCCCCAGCTGATAAATACAGTCTGGTTAGATCCATAATGGCATTTCTCCAATTGGAGAACATTAGTGAAAAATAATACTTTTTAGCAGTCCTACTTTCCCATTTATTAATGATTCTTGCACTCAGTGCTTGACATTGATGGACTCCCCCTGCTTCCACCCTCTGCCCCTTTCAGTTCCAATTTTCTTTATTGGCCTAAGTGTCTTTATCTCCCTCCCCCTTCTTTTTCCTTCTTGTAACACTGTGCTCCATCTCCCTGTGAGATCATTTTGACCCTACTTTACAGTTTCACATTTAGTTTCACAGAAAATAGCTTGATGGTCACCCTGATTTTTTTACCATACACTGTGCACGAAAAAGTCAGAGATATGATTTTCAGTGACGTAAAAGAGATTATATTGTATTTGTCATTTTTATTTGTCTCTAAATGGATTTTCCATCCATTTTCAGATTTTGACCCCACCGATTGTGCAGAAATCAAGCTTTGAGATAGCCTCTATAGAGTATGTCATGCTCTAATCGAATTTCTCTCCATACAGTGGACTTCAGTCTCATGTTAGTCTGTATTGTGGAAATGCCACTATCAGACATCATTCATTTCTAAATCTCTCTCTCTCTCTCTTTTTTTTTTGTTCCCAAGGAAAGGCTTGTTAGTGAGTAGCTACTGCCAGTGCTTAGTAGTTTTTGCCTGGCCTGCTTAAGCTAGCAGGAAAAAACAGAGTTAGGCTGTACAGGTTGTATTTACACCTGGCTGAGATCCAATCAGAATACAAGCCAGACCAGGCCAAGCCACCTCCAGAAGCTGCCTGTCTGATCTGATTAGATTTGTTTCTCTTTAACCAGATACAGATTGCATTTTTATGTCAGATGGTCAGATGTAAATGTGACATAATACATCTGCTGTCAATGTCCACAATACACCACCACGTCTGTGCCCCAATGGGTCAGAGCTGTATTAGCAGCACAAGGAGGACCTACACAATATAAGGCAGGTGGTTTTAATGTTGACACATTGACCAAATAACCAAATCACTACTGGACGCTACAGTAACTCATTATCGCAAAGTGGTATTATGAGGTGGGATGGCCCAAGGCCAACTGGTTAGCATGCTAACTGCAAAAGAAGAAAAGAAACAGAAGCAAAACAAGAGTTAACACAGGTCAACACTGCCATTACTTTCCACCACTGGAGACAGCTCCTGGTGACTATAGTAATAAAGTTTGATGCTGAACTCGCAACGTTTTGTCTAGACTGGTACGTAAAAAGCTGCTAATGCTAACATTGGCTATGTAGCGATAGCAAAAACATAGCACCTTTAATCCTGATCTGCCTGCACGTAATCAGTTGTGTTTGATTGAAATTTCCTTGAGATAATATACAGAATCTTTATAGGGCCAACAAAATGTAAGCAATTGGCAGCTATAGAGAATGCTTGACATCATGACTTCTAAATTAGCCCATGATGAAGTGCTCCATTTTGGAGTCAAAATCCTTCATTTCCACCCTTGCTGGCAGATTTGTGTTGATAAAAATGATTATCATTTAATGACTTCTATTAAACACACGTTATTTAAAATGTAAAATAAAGAAGATTACAATATAAAATGTTTGTTTATGACATGAGTAAAATACACTTTTGAAAAAACAACAACAAAAAACAAACGACAACATTGAGGCTACATAGTACAATTGTACAAATGTACAAAGGCAAACAGACTTGCTCGAGGTTCTTGAAGATGCTTCACCTCTGATCCGAAAGGCTTCTTCAGCTGTAACCACAGATTAGAGGCAAAATATCTACAAGAACCTCAAGCAAGTCCAGGTGCCTCTGTATAGCACTTTGTAATACCTGGATGACTGAGAATCTTCACAAACACTACATAGAAATGGAAATGAGAAAAAAACTGTAAAAATGTTACCATGGCTTGGTAATTGTTGAAACATAAATTGCTGTCAAACATAATATTTTCAGAACAAGCAAAGCTCTTACTGTAATGAAAATCAGTCTCAATACATGTCACTGTTCAGCATCAGCTTGACTAATGGGCACTTAAGTTTTCAATTACCACTTTATGCTTTTGCCCACTTTACCTTTAAACTGTGTGTTTGATGAATCTCTGCAGTATGACATGAAGACATAAGATGATGAAATGATCTATTTTTATCATCTGATAAGTGAAACAAGCATGTGCAGGAAAAGTATGCTTGATCCAACACATTTGCATTTGATCATAACATCTGTACTTGCTTGTAAAATATAAAGATAAAAATAAAGCAGAATCTGCACATGAACAAAACCAACATTTCCGGCTTACAGGACTCACAGTCTCTGTATTTCAGTGGAAATAGCTTTTCTCCAAGGATCACTGACTGACACTTCTTAAGTTGTCACTGGGAGGCTGAGGTGGCCTAGAAAACTGAATGATGCTGGTGGCTGTCCCTCGAGACTGGCTGTCTCTCCTTCTATTCATTTCACTTGACAGTTTTTGTCTCTAACATGCACAGGCAAGGGCAGGAAGTGTGCAGCACCAGTGGAGACGAGACTACGATGGACCAAAATTAGTGAAACAAATGGCTGTAGCTGAGTGTCTCAATTATGCAACCAGGCTTTAAAAAATACTGAGATGGGTTAGACTGATGGGCATTTTTTTTAACCATTTCATTTAAGTTGACTTTCTATTAATCTAAGTCTGTGGATCCTAAATTTGGGTTTCTGAGACCTCGACATGTCCTTGAGGGGCTTCCCCAGCAGAGTTTAATTTTACTTATGAAGAATGCCTCTGTGGACTTCACCTAATTTCACTCACATCAAACTGTTACATAATGTTCTTCAACAGCTTCCCAGATGAGGATAATCAGGGCAGCATCACATCCAATACAGCTCTATGATTTATTATCAATTCACCAGACATGAGACTAGTGCTTAATTTAACTGAATGAGCCTACAACGTAGAGACACTTCTTACTCTGTGGTGACTTGCATGTAGACTTGTACGTAAACAGTATCCGACTTACGTAATATAAGCAAGGTTGTTAATAACTTTTACAGCCCCAGAAACAGCCTCCCCTGACTGTATGACTGTACCAGCTGGATTCATCATGGAAGTGGTTGCTACAGCAACGGGGATCAGGAGGATGGTTGATTCCTGTCGAGCTGTCGAGCATCAAGTGACTTTATGATTCAGTCTGAGGAACCACACAGTAATACCTACAAATTATCACCAATCCATATGCAATACATGAAGGTCAAACGATAAAATGGTATTGGTTGTAACAGTTGCCTATACCAGTCGCATCGTCGCTTAATATTTACTCTTAAGATCCGACTGTATAAAGGCAGGCTATACATAGATATGCCCAGGTAGATTCCCAATTGGACTTTACACCATAGTGGAGAGGGATTTCCCAGAGGCTTACCTGGATGTACAGAGGCTTTCTGAAGAACCCCCATGGAAACAGACCTCTTGCCATGGCAAATGCAGAACATCTCACAACAGCTGCTGAAGGAATATATTCGACGTGCACTTCATACGGTATCAGGCAACGCCTAGCGGGCTAACCCTGGAAAATGTCCAAATATAAAACATTAGTAATTCTGTCGGCACTCAGCACCGTGTGTGTGTGTGTGCGCGCTTCGATGCAGCTAGGCAGCAGACTGAGCTGTGCCGCCGACTGCAGCGAAGTCAGGCTCATATTGGCCATGATCACTTCTGGGGCGTTTTGACCAATTACAGAGGGATGATGGGTAACACTTTGTAAGCTCTTGTGTTTCATGTTCAATTTTTGGTATTTTTTTTTCTTTTTCTTTACATTTTTAATAATACCTGGCATTAACAAAAACCTTGAGCACTTTTTCTTTGTAATTGCCGTTTATAACCACGCATGAAAACCACTAATTGTTAAGATATGTTTAAGGCTAAAAACGAAATTCCCCAAGAAGTCGGATGTTTTCAGAAAAAATGACTCTATTCTTTGGGCTACCTATTTCACGAAAACCATGTGTCTGTATGCTTACTTTATCACTTGAAAATATCGCCATATTGGGAATTTTAAAGGGACTATATGTAGGTTTCCTCTACAGCCGGGAGTGGGTGGTGGTGATGGTCACTTACCAGGAGCTTCAGCCATCATTGCATTTACAATACAAAAGGTTGAAATATGCTCTCACAGTGTTATGTCAGTCTGGATGCTACGGTGAGTCACCATCGGAAAGTGACAAGGCAGGCTTGACGAGCCAGGGGCTAGCTGGTTAGCATGCTAACTTCAGTAGAAAACAGAGATAAAAATAGAAGCCAAACAAAAGTTAACATTCCTTTTGCTTTCCACTGCCAGAGACAGCACTTGGTGAGGAAAGGAATTAGGTTTGATGCTGAACTTGCACTTTAAACAGCTGTTAATGCTAATATTGGCTACATAACAATAAATAATAATAAGCAAAAATTAAACATACTGTAGCTCAATGTCATATTTTTCCATTATCACTGTAATAACTGAGTGTAATGTGAAGGGGTTCCTTGTAATGCTGACCTGCAAAGACTTGCAGTTCCCTGCAGCTCTACAGAGTAACTGTCTTTCAGCTTTTTGTTTTGGTTTTTATGGCCCACCGCATTGATGTTTTGGCGTCATCCATCTCATGACCGTACCAGTCTCGTTTCCAGTCACAGCAGGCAGCTGTTTTCAGCAAAAAAGCTCTGATAAACCTACACTACATGTACCTGCACCAAACAACAGACAGACATCGTTGATGACTAACTGGTGAACATAGTGGACATTTAGCTGCTAAAGAGCCAATTTTTTTTCTCAGGCGATGGTGGAGACCAAAACAGAATTTAAAGGAGAGTTAATGTTCATCTAGTGACCAAAAAACTTGACTACTAATATTGCCTATGTCTGCTTGACCATAGTTGTCAAGTCATGTTTTTCTTGATTTAATAAGTGATTACTCATGTTCATCATAACAAGTTTGTGAGGTGATAATATATAGATAAAACTGAGCTTTATCCAACAGCCATAAGGTATGTTATGCCACAGCAGGGTCTACTGATAAGTCAAAACATCATTCAAAATGAATACTTGGTTTCCACACAAAGGCTCACCTAACATTTAGCACCTAACATTTTGTTTGTTTGTTTTGTTGTTGTTTTTTTTATCAAGGGAAAAAAACTTTTAAGATAAAAGTAGAAATGTGATTTAGCAGGGGAATCTCTGTGAGGAAAAGGTGGAAAGAAAATTCTAATAGCGAGTTTACTAATACTAAAGGGAATTTTGAATTCTTCCCTTGCTACATTTTAAAACAAATGACCTACACAAGCAACCCCAGTTCCCAGAAAAGTTGGCTTCAGGGGAAATTTGTAAAGCCTTGCTGGTTTGAAAACAACAACAACAACAACAAAGTCATTCCAGGCAGACTATCACGGTCTCACTGGACACTGGGAGAGCTGTCTCACTGGAGAATGAGAGAGATCTTCAGGGACATGTCTCACAGCTCAAAGGGAAGTCAGTGTCAGCAGAGGATGAGGTAAGAGAGTAATAGGCTGTCAACTCCAGCACCAAAGAGTGATCATGAATCACCTAATCTTTATTTTGATTTATATTTCCCATCATGCTTGTGTTTTCCTCAGTGACCAGACAATTTTAACAGTAAGGGAGCAGGTATCAGGTGTAAAACATATTCTATTTTATGTGCTTAACATGACATATAAAAAGCATAAATATCAGATTATTACTTTGTCTATAATTTTGGACAAAGCTGTCCTCCATCCCCTGTTGAATTTGAAAAGGCTTCTGTGCTTGATTCTGTGGGATGTGAGAACTCTTGCTGGCATCTTATAAATGAAGAAATAGAAGGCTGTGAGACTGCATCTCAGGGGAATGCACCAGTGAAAGGTAATGGACACTTATTTGTACAACACATTAGCATGTGCAGCACATGCATTATCATCCATCAAAACAAACAACAGTCTAACCTTCTGTGATTGAATTTCATGTGCAAGTACTGCCAAGTGAGAAAACGCAACAGAGCATTTTGTCTCTGCAGGTAGATATAGCAAATTTTATTGTGTAAGGATAAAGAATTCATGCAGCACAGCAGAGCTGTAATAGCTGCAGTGCTAAATTCTTTATGGAGAGAACATAAACACAAGACATAAACAAAACTGACATCGATCTCTGGAATGTTGGATTTGCTGGGAGAAGAGCTTAGAGTTTGGAGGAGAGTTACAGGAGCCTTGAGGACAGAAAATGGATGCAGATAAGGTATTTCCTGTGATTATATAATGCTGATTACCTTGAGGCACTTTGAGTGGGCAGATAAAAAAATCCCATTTCCATATAAGAACAAACAAACAACAACCTTGCTGATGCAGAGAAGAAGGCAGCAGCACCACTGGAGTGCACAGAAAATATGACAGAGAAATACTGAGATAGATGGGCTTTTCCAATCAGATACTGACCTATGTTGTATAGTATAGATAATTATGCACAGTGTGAAATATAATGAAGGCCCTCTGCACAAACATAACCTTTCAGATTAATTAACACTGGAGAACATCTGTGGTGCGTTTAAATTTCCATGCCTAAATCATATTTACCATTCATTAAACACAATAAACCTTGCTCAGTCTTACAGCCCACACCTGCTCATTACCTTGTTCCATTAACATCCCTCAAAACCCAATAAGAGGCCTGGCAACGAGTGAAAGGAAGTATCTGATATGCAGCCCAACAGAAGTCGTTTTCCATGTCAACATTTTTTGATTTTGGAACCGTTTGTACCGTGATGGAATTATCATTAACAAAAATGCAAAAGACAATCACCAGGCAGATATTTGTAACAGCTGATGTTTGAGGAAGTTGGTAGTAAAAATGATACTGATTCACAAAATTGAAAAATGCTTTATTAAACCTGCTTTGTTTGTTGGGGGGGGGGGGGGGGGGGGGGGGCGGCAGCCATAAGGCACAAGAAATAACTGTTGTTAGCCTTCCCCCCTATGGTGATAGTCCTGTATTACAGCTTTACAGTTAGCCTATATCCAGCTTTCTTAAGTCACTCTGGATACTAAAGACAGGAATATTCAGAACGTGTGGGAGTGACTTCACCCTGATTTTTTTTTTCCTGACTACACTATAATTTTACATGATAAAATAATAAATGAATAATTCAAATAAAAAATCTGGTGATATTTATGTTTTTCTTAATGTTGTCATAGAGTTCCACTGTTGAACTACTGAAAACACATCTCTGGGTCACTGGTTGATATGTTTCCTTATTACCATGAACACACACTGTACTTTACTCAGCCCCACATACACTTGAGAACAAAATGTGTATCAATCAGCGGCAGAACGTAGTCCCTGACAAATGCACTGCTGTTTGAGTAGTGATTGCTGACTACAGTGCTCTGCCTCTAAAGGAAATTATTTAGCCTTCTTCGAAAACTTCAAATATGTATGTGTATATATATATATATATATGTATATATATAACCGGAGTGCTTATCAAGCTCATTTACACATCAGATCACAGATGGCAGTGAGCTACCACTCAAGGTGCTGGTCTCACCACCAGGAACATTTTGTTTGGGTTTGTTGTTTTGTCTGCATTTCACCATTTTTCTGCTCATAACAGGCACATTGTGTGAAATTGCTGCATCGGTTAAATTTAGTTAGGACTGTGAAATCCTGCTCTTCCATTCTGTGAAATCTGTGGGGAAAGCACCTCCTTTATTTGCACTGACATAATGGTCACTGGCAAAGATATTAAAAAGATATTAAACTTACACATATACCTGAATTATTCCAATTAAACCACCATCCACTGGTCTCTATAAAACTGCAGTTTTACCTCAGCAATATGGACTTACTCTTCATGTACGATACCCTTCCTTGGAAACAGACATGTTTCTAAAGTAGTGTATTTACTCACAGATGGTTTAGGTCATTCGGTGTTCTTTTGAGTGATGTACATTTTTACAATTTACAAGTTCAGGATTCTCTCAAAATATTTTATACACAACATATGCAAAGACAAATTTAGCTATGGAACAGCATTTCTGGAAATATGTTGTTCTCACTTCATACTGCATAACAGATGATATGTATTGCGTTGAGTGTTTTTTATAAATGCAATGACTAATGTTTTAATCATGAGCCTATAAAATGAGACACTGAAATATTATGTGCAGTGACCCTGCTATGTTCTGAGAACAGCCATAGTCAGTACTAGACACCTCAGTTGAAGCCTCCAGAGGACACACCATAACACAGCAAGACACACTGCAGCCACACGGTCAGGCTTGTGGACACTGAGCTGCTGAATCAGGGATCAACAGTGCTATATGTATTACTTTTATTTCTATTTAATTTTGTTTGTCATGTGCATATATGGGGATTTCTGGAACACAATCAGTTCATTGTAGATAAGTGTATCAAATGTATTCACTCACATTCTCACACAGCAGCCTTTTATGGATCGCTCCTGAAACTGGAG
Organism: Lates japonicus; assembly: GCA_033238685.1. Taxonomy (NCBI): domain Eukaryota; kingdom Metazoa; phylum Chordata; class Actinopteri; family Centropomidae; genus Lates; species Lates japonicus. The sequence goes on along the minus strand of BRZM01000079.1, from coordinate 2,892,264 downwards.
TACCCTGAAGGAAGAGGTGTTTCTTCCTGAAATAGATCTCCTATCATTTAATAAATTTTCTTTTTCTTCTTCTTTTATGTTTTTAAATAACAATTATTCCTTGTGTGTGTGAAGAAAGTGAGAACATCAGGAAACAACAGAAAACACCTGAATGACAAAGGACGTATGATTTTATATTAGGTCTCAAATACCAGATTAGTTTATAGAGATAATAATGTCTTTGTGCTGCATCCAGTGTGTTTACATATTCAGTATGTGGCTTTACACAGTAAAGATACTATTGTTGGTAAGCATGTCTAATTCTGATTCTCCACAGATGCTTGCTGTACACTATAGTATCCACTATTTTATAAGGTTTGGGTTTATACTTTCAAAAATAAAAGTGACTTTGTTTGTGTTTCTGCATGTGGCCAGCCTGGAGGGAGGAGGTGGAGACTGAGAAAGTGCGAGTCACACTGCAGGAACAAGAAAAGAAGCCACAGAAAGCCCAGGAGGTGAGTGACCTTCATGCAGGGACATGTGCCAAAGTAATAATAGCACAGGAAGTTGAAAACATAGAGCACGGCCTTGAACACGAATTGCTTATTAAACATGATTTATGGGAGATCAGCCTACATCTATGTCTAATCGCTTCAATCACTTCAAGCACTAGATGGGCGCCAGTAACGCAGGAGCATGACAAAATGTTCTGTTTTCATCAATCATGGGGCAGTACAGTCAAGTGAGCAGCATACAGAGGACATAATGGCTCTCAATTGGTGTTTGTGCAGTAAATCTTGACACCATAATTGCAGTACAAAGCTGCTGCCAATTAAACGCCCCCTACAGCACCTCTCCTCCCACTGCAGTGCACAGCCAGTCACCAAAACACCAGACTCGCTCAGGCCGGAAAACAAACAAACAAAAAACTTCAGTGTGCCTCAGGAAAATGTCTCTTTGCAATGGGCAGCTTAATGCATTTGTGCAAGTGAAGAAGAAAGCAGTGCATTGTGAGCACATTTTGAAATGTATAGTAGTTGTAAACAAAATAATAACTACTCCCAAACTTAAAAACTGGCTTTATGTGCAGGACCTGTGTGAAACAAACATTCATGTCCTTGCAAATACAGTATGACTGAATGCCAAGACAAAGGTGTGTTCACACTGACCAATATCAATCTGCTGAGCAGCAGTGTCTCAAAATATTCTAAATCTTGACAGAAATTATAGATTACAGGATCTCCACTATTAACCTGCACCATGCATCTACTCCCACCTCAAGTGAAGTCAAGTCAAAATTTATTAAAAATGCATTATCACACAAGAGTGTCTCAATACAGAACTAATGAACTATACAATTACTAGAGTTTCACAAATATAGATAGGTAAAGATAAAATAGATCTGAGAGGTTAGCCCATGTAGTGCTTTATAGGTCAGGATGAACACCTAAAAATCAGCTTTGGTATGTATGGGTAGTGAGTGAAATGATATGATTACATTTTCTGGTGCTAAGTAGAATTCTCGCAGCAGTGTTGCAGGCTATTTATAGATGAGTGGGATAGGCCAGAGAAGAGAAAATTACAATAATCAAGCCATGATGAGATGAATGCATGGATCAAAATCTCTCTCAGATAATGAGAGAACTTAGCAGATTCTGGGTGATATAGAGACAGTGAAAAGCCATCTTATCAGATTTGGAATTCAAGTAATTAGGACGGGTCAAATATGACACCAACTTACCATAATGGTAAGATATACACTAGATATACACTTACTAAGCACATTAGGAACAGCATACTGGTACTGGGCAAGGCTGCCCTTTTCTCTCAAAACAGCCTCAGTTCATTGTGGCATGGATTCCGTGTTGTTGAAAACATTCTGAGATTCCAGCCCATGTTGACATGATTGCATCACATCATCTCTGCAGATTTGTCCCCTGCATGCACAGTGAATATCCTTATTTGATTACTGTTCTTATCCATTTCATAGCAAAAAACACTCAACTAAGTAAAGAGAAACAACAGTCCATCATTACTTTAAGACATGAAGGTCAGTCAATCCAGAAAATTCCAAGAACACACCTCCAGGCTATGTAAGGGCTATTTGACCAAGGAGAGTGATGGAGTGCTGCGTCAGATGACCTGGCCTCCACAATTACCTGACCTAAACCCAACTGGGATGGTTGGGGATGAGTTGGACTGCAGAGTGAAGGCAAAGCAGCCAACAAGTGCTCAGCACCTCTGGGAACTCTTTCAAGTTGGAAAACCATTCCAGGGGAGTACCTCATGAATCTGATGAGAGAATGCCAAGAGTGTGCAAAGCTGTCATCAAAGCAAAAGGTGGCTATTTTGGAAAATCTAAAACATATATTCTGGTTTGTTTAACACTTTTTTGTTTACTACATAATTCCATATGTGTTCTTTCATAGTTCTGATGTCTTCAATATTAATCTAATGTAGAAAGTAATAAAAATAAGGAAAAACTATTGAATGAGAAGGTGTGTCCAAACTTTTGACTGGTACTGTATGTGAATATATTGCAATCATTTTGTCTCAGAAAGAATGAGTGTTTGCATGGCCTGTGGGAATAAGCATGTGAGGATCATTCACATGGAGCTGAATAGTACTTCATTTACCTCCTAACTAGGTCACTGACATGCACACAGGCTGACTACTTCCACATATGATATGCTCTGTAACAAGATTACACAGACTGAGTTATAAGGACTCTGCTTTGTTTGCTGCCGTTGCTATTGTTTCTTGATTGGTGGTGAGTAGAGTGTGTTTGAGTGTGTTTGTGCCTGTCTCACTTAAAAGATGTCCAAGTTTTCTTGGTTTCTACCTTGTGTTCATATTTGTATTATCATATCGTGGGCCTGGCCTGTTTAGGCCAGAAAACCTTTTTATTTTAGATTTATTTTAGATGTTGTTGTTGATATAATATCACGAATAGCACACCGTTGTCACTGCTATGGTTTCATATTAGTCAGGTCATGTTCTCTAGCTGTTTTAAAATTCGTCCTCAGGTGTGAATAAAGACAGCTGTTTCATTTGTTTTAAATCCTCCAAAGCTGGCTGACTTCTGCTCTTGCTCAGAACGTTGAGTAAGTGTAAAAATGATCAATTATGCTCGGAGGCTTTGTGAAGCCAGTCTTATGACTAGCCAATTGTAATGGCGTGTACTGAGAGGTTGCTGTTCTCAGATGAATTCTAGACATGTGCTGGGGTTGTGGCCTATAAAAAGCCAAATGTCATCAACCATACAGTTCATTTGCAAACGAACCAGGGTTTCATGTGCTGCAGCAGCAGACAGAGGATTTGCAAGTGGAACCTTATCGGATGTTGAAATCGTTTCAGCTTGCATCTTATTTTCACTGAAGTTGTTGGCTATTTTGTCATCACTCATTCAGCGTCCAGGTGTTTCAGGTTGATTTTTAACACGCGATATGAGTAAGTATCACCCTGAGCTGAGCCAGAGGGAGCAGGAGTTACTGAAAATCCGTCGAGACAGTGACACGAAAGCAGCTGAACTTGTCAAGATGGAGAAGATGTTGCAGCAGACCAAGAACCTGCTCGACAAAAAGACAGAGTCTGGTTCAGAGAGCATGGGCTACCAGGAGAACATGGGTCTGTATCGCAAACAGAATTGTCTAACTTCATTGCTCACTGCTTTACTGCTCCTGTGTTTTGAAAATTCTGTTGGTAGCCACTTGTGTTGCTGTTTGTGACTGTGTTTTCTGGTTGCCCGTTGCAGTGGAGGACCTGGAGGAAAAAGTGCGCTCCAGCAGACGGTACAGGAGAAACTCCCTCCATCACACACAGATGCTGGAGAGCCAGATGAAAACAGTGAAAGGTGAGTTGGTGGGCACACTGGACCATCTTCAGGAGCTGAGGAACGTCTTGCGCCGCTCCCAGCAGAAAGCAGAAGAGCGCAAAGTGGCAATGGAGAAGCTGGCAGCAGGGCTCAGGTGAAGCACCTGCTCTGCCACTGCTGTTAATACGAAACAAGGTTTTGACCTTTTCAAGCTCCAATACACCAGCTGAGGGTCTGACCTGACACCCTTCATCCTGCCAACGAAGCTGTGCAGAGATCACATCTAACAAGACCGCACCCACACACTGGTTGAATGGTAGAAGAAAGAGACTTGAGCTGCTGTGTTGGTCCTCACCCTTCTCCATCTCTGAAGCGAGGCCATCATTTGGCATCACTGAAGACTACATTTGAAAGAGTATCCATGGTAATTCAGAAGCTGCTTCTAACAATTGATTAAAAATTGTGTCCCCCCTTTTATTCCCTTTTATTATTATCATATTTATTTATATAGGGCTACATATTGGCTTGCTTTGAATTTGTCCGTTTTTGCCTCGCACCTAATTCTCTGTCTCTTCTGGAAACAATCTGAAGATGATTATAAGTCATTGCTGCTTATAACTCTGAGAAGGACAAGAACAATTTTGAAACCATATTAAATTACACACACATCGTTCCATAGTTCTGTGATGTTATTTTTTTCAAGTCTTGAAATATGGAGATCGGCTATCTCAGAGGCAATGCTGATTATGAACCCAATTTTAATTACTTAAACCCTTCCAATTAATAAGTTCATCAGTGAATCAGTTATTGTAATGGTATTACATTTTTACAAACTGATTCTTCTATATCAATTTTATACAAATATTTGTATCTATATCTACAGAATATAAACAGAGCATATATGTGATAAACATCACAGACATCATATCTTTTGGATCTGGCAAATAGGAAAAAAAAACAGTTGCAGCAGTTTGTATTTTAAATGAACTCTTCAATCATTTATTGTCAGAGACATGTGAGACGTGAACATTAAATAGTGTGTTACAGGCAGATCTGAAGAGTTTTATGCATAAAGATTTTTTTCCCAGATGACAGTAAAGTGTGTCCACTGCTGTGCAGAAGCTTTCAGTGCTTTGGCTCCCTCTGGGATCAATAGTCTGTTGTCTGTTTTCTGCGGTGAGTCATCTGAAAGCTCTATTTGCGCCTTCCCTGTGGCTGAGATGTGATCACATCTAATTTAACACAGCTTGTTTCACACAGTGTCACATGCTGTGAGGCTGCGAGGGGATTTCATTTGCTGACCCTGACCTGGACATTTAACAGAGCAAAGTCATATTCATTTAATACAACTGTGTGTTATCTCATGTTTCCTATTAATTCCTATTCCCTTTAATTCATGCAGCCCTAAACACCCTCATACCTTTGCAAACATGTAAGTGATGAATATAGTGATGTATATGTGAATATTATTGTAATTGTTATTAATGCTGGTGTAGGTTTGTAGCTGTGAGATACTCACGTGTCTGTATATTTAACTGAGATACAAAAAGTGATCCAAAGCTGATTTGTGATCAATTGGGGAAGAAGAAAGATTACAAGGAACCACAACAAACGTTCAACATCACATGGTGATGACATCGTATCGCCTTAAAAGGAAAAGTTAATTATTTTATTTCATTATTTCAAATAGTGCAGAGGTGGTTTTGAGACAAATGTAGATGATCACAACAAATTATCCTGTAGGGGGCACTAGAGACTTGCCAGTGAGCAGTCTGGAAAAGAAACAACATTTTGTACTCTGCTCCTTTAAGACCACATATCTGGAATCATTTGATTTGATTTTGAATTTATAAATGTTTTTAACTATAATTGAATGGCTCTGTGTCAGTAAAGCCCGCAGGATTATCAAAGATCCCAGCCAGCCCAGTCACAGACTGTTTCAGCTGCTGCCATCTGGCAAGCGTGAGACCTGCAGGCTCCAGGACACTTTTTCTCCTTCCGGGCAACCAAGTTCACGAGCAATCGACACTAGAAATTACAAACTAGAATGGCAACGAGAACACATAACACCACCAAGTTAAGGAGAGTGATAAACAATTCCTTAATCCACCCCTGTATAACAGAACCCCACCAAAATCTATTGGGTTCTTCCCTGGCCATCCTTCCCCTAAGTTTGGTGCAAATCAGCTCTGTACTTTTCACATAATTCTGTTGACAAATAAACAAACAAACCAACAAACAGACACAGATGATAACAAAACTTCTATGGAGAAGGTAAAAATAGCTGTCATCTAACTTCACTACCAATGCCTTTCCACTGAGAGGAGGGGAAGGAGGAGGAGGAGGGAGAGAAAACAGGTTAGTCTGCCTGTCAACAATATTCTTTGTTCAAGTCTAATTTAGTCTTGGAAGCCTTTTCAACAGCTTTGAGGCACCACCTACACTTTAATGCATATGTTGCATAATGACCTAACCATTGTATTGTGGAAGAAGTGGTGACAGAACTTCAGAAGATTTGATAAATGTTTTGGAATTGTTTGTGTGAGTTGGTGCTTTATATGTTTATTAGTATATTTTACTTTATATGCTACCAGAGCTATGACAAATGTCCTTGTTATGACAGTTTTGCAATTTTTGCATTCACTAAAACCAAAAAGCCCTGAACAATGAATGAACAGCATCGTTATCACTGGATTTTTGAAATACTCAAAGATATTTACTTGCAGAGTTGTTCATATAAACACCTCATAAACAGCTCTTGTTAAAGCCTCTAACAGTTCATTTGAGAAGAAACTCACTGCAACTTTTGTTCATCTGCTGCTTCCTAATGGATTTTCATTCATGGTGCTCACAGCAAAAATTATATTTACAAAAATCATTAGCTCAGTCTATCCATCTTTTAAATGTGTACACCAGTAATTAACAATGAATTTAAGCAGGGGGACTCCCAAGATGCAGATTTTAAAAACAATTGTTAAAATTAGTGCATTAGGGGCTGGGGCATACTGACTTTTCAGTGCAACAGATACTGGCTACACTGGGGAATGTCACATAATTTGACAAGAGAGGCACATAACATGCACTCCCATAGTGGAAGATTATGAACCTCACGATTTGCCAAAGCCATTTATGTAGCAGAGTGTGAAAGTCAGGGTGGTGGATGTTAGATATCAGATTTTCATACACAAGACATGACTTTGCATCATTTGCATTTTGTTTAATTGTCCTTAAACAAGATCTTTCCCTTACCTCAACCAAATGTTTTAACCAACCATAGTCACAGTTTGTTTGCCTTAATTGTGATATACCATAGTAGCAATGCATGGATATTGCAGAATATAGAGAGAATATGTTGGCATGGCATAAAAAGGGTTTTACTGGGTTTTCCAGTACTGATGTTCTTGTCTGGCTTTTTGTTCAAAATTTGAAAAGGACCAAACAAAGATGAAAACACTGTGGCAATACCAAGACTTATTCTTTTAAATTTTAAAAGCTCCTCCACAGCCTCAAAAGACACAAAGTGTACACAGAGGTAGTACTGACCATTACTGGTAGACTGAACATTCTGTGTGAAATCAGAAGAGAGCTCCTTTAATGCACTGAACAGTCATATTCTGTGGTTAATATGATGCTTCTGACCTTTGCTTAATTAATTCTTCACATTTTTTCATTCAGGCAGTGAATAATTTACAATTATTGATTACAACAATTCATACTTAAATCTGTAATTTTACTAAATATATTATGTACTGCATGTGTTTAACTGTTTCCTTTTACTATGTTTGCTAAATGTTGTGCCTCATCACTTTCATGAATGTGCTGTGAAGCACAAATCCACTCACTTAGGGACCAACAAATGCAATATAGTGAACAGGTCCATCACATTTATCTCCACCCAAGAGAGCCCCACTCTTGACCTGTGCTTCAGGTGCACTCTTTGAGGTGAACTCTTGTACCCTGTAACCCTTGTAGCATTATGCAGTATTCCAGTCAGGTTATTGTTCCCTTTCTTTCTATCCTGGATAAATCCCATATACATTAAAAGTAAACTTCATTAAATCAAGGGCAAGGTTTTATAAGGGGCTCTACGGGGTACTGTAGATAGTCCAAGAATATTGCTTATCAATATTAATCAAAATACATAATAAAAAGCAGATTTTGATGCCTTTTATTATTTTATTCTCTTTCAAATAAGCCAGAACTTGTACTATGGTGATCACAATGGTAGTTTTGTCACCATATACTTTTTTCTCACCATGAAATGAATGTGTCGGAGAAAACATCTTGCTTTAAATTAATGGTTCAATATTTTTTTTCAATATATAAAAACACTCATTTGCTTTCTTGCTCAGAGTTAGATGAGAGGACTGACACATCTTTTAAATCTGTGTTTTATGTATAGCTTAAGGCTACAGTCAGATAAATCTCTAACACTGACATTTTAAAAATAGCTTGTTTAATCTGTACTCTCAAACTTAACAAGCTAGCCAGATTTGCTTTTCCACGTTTCCAGTCATTATGCTAAGCTAAGCTAGTGGCTGCTAATTGTGGCTCCATATTTAAAGTAGCAATATGTATGTTTTTGCTACATAGCTAACATTACCATTAACAGCTGTTCACTTACCTAGAGCTTCCGCCAGTGTTGCGTTTACAAGGCATTAGAATACACTCGCAGGGCAGTGTTACAAGCAAGTGGTATTAAGAGACTGGATGGGCTGGGCCTGGATGGTTAACATGCTAACTTCAGTGGAGTAAAAGGAGTGATAGAAATAGAAGCAAGACAAGAGTTAACATTGGTGTTGCTTCCTAACACTGGCGAAAGCTCTTGGTGAAGTCTCATGCTGAACTTGGAATGTTTCTTCTAGACTTTATTTTATTCTGTTTTTTTATTATTCTCCTAGACTGGTAAGTCAGCAGCTGTTAATGCAGACGTTGGCTATGTAGCAATAGGAAAAGCGTACATATAGCACCTTTAACAGACATATCTGTTCATCTGTAAGCTTTAGAGGTGCTGGGAGGCATTTTCTTAAACCTTTGAAAAGAGCCAGGTCAGCAACCCTCTGTTTCCAGTCTGACCAGCTGCCAGCTGTAGCATTCAGTCCTTTTACCTAATGTTTGGTGAGAAAGCAAATAAGTGTATTTCCCAGTGTCAAACTTCCTTTAATGTTACCCACAAAATTCAAGCCTATCTAACTCTTGATATAACTGACTGATAAATTAGCAAAGATTGAGACAAATAACCAGTAAATACCCTCTCTATTAAAGCTGCAAAAGATCCTCATGAACAAGTGCTTGTGCAATAAACCAAGACACACCTGGAGGCAATTTTCCTTCAATGATTCATCTATCCCCCATGCAACTAGAAAAAAGCCTTGTTATCAGACTTGTGATTATACCATATCCTTCCCAGCAGTGTTCCAGCAAAATATTGCTGAGGGCTTGTGTCTTCATGTCAAATTTTGCAGCCATGTAGGTTATGATAACAGCCAACATTTTTTACTGTTATGCAATATGACCTGCTGGAGGGTTTTAACCCTGATCAAGTTAGGACATTTAGCTTGAAGTTGGCAGCTTTTGTCTTCAGTGCACACACACAGTCATGTGGAGGCACGGTGGTGTGTCCCAGGCGAGGACTGTGCAAGTTGTGTGTACACCACACAACAAGACAGAATGTGCTGACGCAGCTCGAACAGTAGGAGTGATGGACCCAGCCCTAACCTGAGGCGACGGCCGGGGCTCAGAGGAGAGATTTATGCTTTTGCTCTCCATTAAGCTGACACATGGGAGTCAGGGTGGTCAAAACATGTGTTTGGTGGCTCAGACACATGCAAAAAAAATAAAATAAAATACAACTGCAAAACAGTTATATTCTGATATATCTTGTGTAAGTCAAGTTTAGTTGCTGTAAGTATTGAAACTTGGATGTCTGTTTCCTACACTCGCAATCCTGTCTATAATCCATAGAAAAGGCCACTGCAACATTAGTATATGTTTAATTAATGTTCATGAATGGATCATGATGGATTTACAAGCAAAGATCTCTCATTCAGAATGTGCAGATGTGTAATCATCAAAATGTTATTTGTCATGCAATTTTATTATTGGATAACCTCAACAGTATCACAGGTGTTTTCAGTCATTTTAAACACTGTTTCCCTCAGCATACCAACTCTGAACTGTCATTCTACTGTTTCAGGACGTTCTGTCACTGCATCAGGGGTGCTGGTCTGGGTTGGTTTGGTATGAAACACGCCTCCTTGTCAGAGCCTATATAGCAGACCTGAACTCAACCAACTGGGGCGTAAACTTGGAGGCGCAGCAGCACGGCAGTTCTCACTCCGCATCTGTTCTCATCTTCAACAGGTAATGGAAAATTGTTAATAGTTTGCATATTGCATGCAAAAATGATTGACACTATAGAGAAAACTCTGAAGCTATTGTGACAGCTTTAAAGAAACTACTGACCAACTGCATATCTTCGCGCTTGAGGCAGTAGCTGTTCGTCTTAATTAACTCCATCACCAGTACCTGCACGACTGAACCTGTATATGCACTGACAAGAACTCTTTCTTTGCTTCTTTCCTCATCAATCGAAGCAAAATAGTCGATGCTTTACATGAATGAATTGTGAAAATAATATGCATGCATATTTTTTCCTGGGGTTGGAAAATTTAAATTCAGAATTCTGTCAGTTCATTAATACGACAACAACAGGGGAAAACAACTGTTTCCTCTGGTGCATTCTTCCCAGTGCTCGGTGGCAATAATTACATGGTTTTTAAGAGAGTTTGTCTGCTTGTGGGGAGTGGCTCGTCATGCCCATAAAATACCACAGCAGCACTGTTTGGTAGTAGGTGGAGGGGACACTCCTTGGCACATCAGGTGATTTTTCAACACTTGGCATCAGCAAGCCTCTATTCATTACATGGTACCTGTATTACAGGTTAAACACCACATGCAGAATAAAGGGTGGAACTTGTGTTCTGAGAGAATTTTCAATCAAAATGAAATAAGGCAATTGGTAAAATTGGTAATTGGTAAAATAGCATAACTGCCTGAGTGAAGTTTTGAATGCTTTGTGATGTGCACCATTAATTATCCTAATTTTACAATCATATGAGAAAGAAAGAAATTGCATATTCAACCAATCTTTTCAGCCCTGAGACTGTGTGGGCTACTTGTTAATACAGATGTGTCTCCTCTCAGGACCTGAGCACTATGGCAACCCACAAAGCATTTGAGACTGCAGGGAAGGAGCCCGGCCTGCAGGTGTGGCGGGTGGAGAAAATGGATTTGAAACCTGTCCCTGCTGGACTCCACGGAGACTTCTTCACCGGAGACTGCTACATAGTACTCTACACCACTCCTGCTCCTTCGTACAACGTTCACTCGTGGCTTGGTAATGGAGTTAGATTCTTTGCTGGCGCATCAGATCAGTCTCTGGCTTACAAAGAATTTTGTCTGTCTATACTCTCTTATTTTACCATTATTCATTTATCCACTGATTGATTTCTTTTCTTTTTTTTACCTGTTACATCAAAGGCAACGAAGCATCCCAGGATGAGAGGGGTTGTGCTGCCATCTTCATGACCCAGCTGGATGATTCCCTGGGTGGAGCCCCAAGACAGTACACTGAGTTTCAAAACCAGGAGTCAGTAACCTTTATGAGCTACTTCAAGTCTGGCGTTAAATACAAGGTGAACCAAGACATGTGTGCATGTTGTTTTTGTCATGATATAAATCATTAAAAACATATATTCACATAGTTTCCTTTGAAAACAAAAGAGGTTAATATAATTTCTGAGTAACAACAAATGCAAGTCTTGAGCTATCATATGAAACTGATGTAATGACCCAAGCTAAAGGGGTTGTTTAAATATTGTATGTTTACATGGGAAGTGGAACTCCTCACAGTGCTATTTCAGGAACTGTTTGGAGTTGTGATAGGCTGCTCCCTCAGGTTTTCCGCTGAGGGTTTCCATAGAGAGTTTGAACAAGCAAACAAGCTGAGCAGAGGCGTACTCTTTAATGCCAAAACATCAGGGAGCTGCATACGTTATGAGTTGAAGAGGGCTGCTGGAAAACAGACAAGGCTGTTGTTGTTTTGTATCAGAGGTGTCGCAAATTTGAAGTTGAAATATTCATTGTCCCCAGTCAGAACCTAAACATCTTTAAAGGAATAGTACTATGTTTTGGGAAATGTGCTAATTAGCTTGCCAAGAGTTAGATGGGTGGATCAGGGGTTATGTGGAAGACTCATTCCTTGGATCGCAGATGGCTACCTGTCTACCTTCTGGTGATGCCGTAAGAAATAGTTCCACGATTCACTCTGGTGTTTGTACATAGTGAACAAAGGACATATTACGTTAATTTCTGAACTTTCAAGGTAGGAGGATTATGAACATGCAGCTGTAGTTTCATATTTCTGATACTTTATTCAACCTGACTTTGCTGCTGTCACAGAAAGGTGGAGTAGCCTCAGGCTTCCAGCATGTGGTGACCAATGACGTAAACGTCAAGCGCTTGCTGCACGTTAAAGGTCGGAGGAGGATCAGAGCCACAGAGGTGGACATGTCCTGGCACAGCTTCAACAAAGGAGACTGCTTCATCATTGACTTGGGAAAGGTGATCCAGAATAGGGCCTGAATACCCTAAATAAATTTGACAGTGTTTCATCATAACTAATCTTGTTTTCCTCTGCTCTTCACAATGAAATCCCAGGATATCTACCACTGGTCTGGCAGTGAAAGCAATCGCTTTGAGCGCCTGAAAGCCACTGAACTGGCCTTGGATATCCGCGACAATGAGCGAAAAGGCCGTGCTGAGGTACACATGATTGAAGAAGGTTCTGAGCCAGAAGCTGTCACTGGGGTGAGCTAAAACTCTAAACTTTTTAAAACTGTTTTATTAAGGAAACTCTCTGAATATTTGTGACTGTGGCTATGTCAAAGAATATATTTGATTCATTTGGCTGCTGGGAAGGATGTAATGTTGTATTTGGTCTGTGTGTGCTTATTTATAGGTGCTTGGACCCAAGCCCGACCTCCCGCCAGGAAGCTCAGATGATGCATCTGCTGATAAAAAAAGCAAGAACCAGGCATCTCTCTATTTGGTAAATACGCACAAATATTCAGCCTTTAATTGAACTCCTGTGAATACATTTAGCAGTATGTAAAAGATTCATTCGATAAATGTAGATACATTGGTCATCTCTCTTCTGTCTAGATTTCTGATGCTGCTGGCTCCATGAAGACAACTATCGTGGCTGAGAAAAACCCATTCAAACAAGACATGCTCAGCCACAGTGATTGCTACATCCTGGACAATAGAGGAGACAACAAGATATTTATCTGGAAAGGTATTAGACTTGGATACAAGTGTGTTTTTATCAGTGTTCAGTTTGCCCATAGCAACAAATTGTTAGTCAGCACTCTGTGGTTCCTCTCCAACTGAGAACATGTGAGTTGTTCATAGATTTTTTACCAGAGTTTGACATTTCTAACAACTCTACCATTCTCCCAAACTGCAGGAAAGGATGCAAATGCAGATGAGCGCAAAGCAGCACTGAATGCTGCAAACAAGTTCATCAAAGACAACAACTGCCCTAAAACTACTCAGGTAATATGGTCATGTAGTGAAGGTTTGCTTCCAAACTGATCCTTCCTATCTTGTCTTGCCCATTTCTGAATATGCCATCACTTCTGTCTGTTTCTGTAGATCCAGATAATGCCAGCAGGGGCTGAGTCTACCCTGTTTAAGCAGTTCTTCTTTAACTGGCTGGACAAGGATGAGACTACAGGCCCAAGTGAGGCCTACACCATCGGTAGCATCGCCAAGGTGAAGCAGATTCCCTTTGATTCCTCCTCACTCCACAACAACTTGATTATGGCTGCCCAGCATGGCATGGTGGATGATGGCTCTGGGAAAATCCAGGTATGGTCACTAGTCTAACTACACTCACGCTGTATATTTATTCCTTCAAATATTAATGTGTAGATGTGACTGTAAAATGAGTGTCTTTAGATTTGGCGTGTGGAAGGTGGTGAAAAAGTACCTGTGGACCCTTCCACTTATGGACAGTTTTTTGGAGGTGACTGTTACCTGGTGCTGTACTCCTACAACACGGGAGGCAGAGACAGGCACATCATCTACACCTGGTGGGTTCAACCTTTTTCAGCATGGCTGGATTTATCTGTCAGGGGGGCCCAGAGTAAGAATTTGTTGATGGGCCCTGATGACTACTTTTCAGTGATGAGCAACCAACTTCAATTGATTAAAAAGTCACAAAGCCTTTAAGAACAAACACATTTGGGTGTTTGTGTGTATTTACAGCACAAATTGATGAAAATTAATCATTTGAATGAAATGTGAATATTACCATTAATTCTGCTTGATGCTGGAATGAGTAGTAAATATGGCTTTGCTGTTTTTAGGCAAGGGCAGAAGTGCAGTAAGGATGAACTGGCTGCCTCAGCCTTTCTCACCGTCAACCTGGACGATTCCATGGGTGGAGTAGCTACACAGGTAAGATTTTTTCTGTGAAAAATTACAAAATAGATATGCGTACTTGGCAAGAGTTGATGACTCTCATCTGTCTGTTGAATATGAAGCTAACGTAAGCAGCTGGTTAGCTTAGCATAAACACTGAAAATAAGGAAACATTTTAATCATGAAGCTTTAGAGCTACTGGTAGGTGGATATTGTTACCTCTGGACACAGCCAGACTGACTAACCCTGTTTCCCATCTGTATGCCAAGCTAAGATAAGAAATTATTGGCTGTAGCTTGATATTTAACTTGTATATTGTACATTTCGATCTAACTCTCAGCAAGAAGAGTTCTCAGAACTCTCAGAGTGTCAAATTCCTTTAAGGGCTTACTCCCCCCAGCATGACCACTATCACCCCCGTCCTCATCAAACATGTAGGTTGAGCTACTGCTTTGTCTCTGCAGGTTCGTGTCACTCAGGGCCAAGAACCCCCTCATCTTGTGAGCCTGTTTAAGGACAAGCCTTTGGTCATATACCTGGGTGGGACATCCCGCGACTCTGGCCAGAGCAAGCCTTCCAGTACACAACTCTTCCACATCCGCCAGAGCTCCACCAAGGCCACACGGGCTGTTGAGGTCAGCATTGCTTATTACATTGGACGTACATAAACTTACACTTCAGAGTGAATGATTCACACCATTTCTCCCTCTCTTTGTGTCTCACTGACCCAGGTGGAGCCCACTGCCTCCTCTCTGAACACTAATGATGTGTTTGTGCTGAAGACACCCAATTCCCTGATGCAGTGGAAGGGAAAAGGAGCAACTCCAGAGGAGATGGCAGCAGCGAAGTATGTTGCCACCCTGCTTGGGGGAGCTGCCACTGAGGTCGAGGAGACCAAGGAGCCAAGTGAGTGCTGAAATTTGAACTTTGATCTGTACAGGATAACTGTGTACAACAGTTCCTTTGGAAAAATGTAATTTTCTCCTCATCATCAGATGATTTCTGGAAAGCACTGGGTGGGAAGAAGCCCTACCAGACCTCCAAGACACTGCAGAATGCAGTCAAGCCTCCTCGACTGTTTGGCTGTTCAAACAAGACTGGCAGGCTGATAGTGAGTATTTAATTTTTCATCTATTTTGATCCATAAGGAGAAGTAGTTATTTAGTATGTCCAATCTTTTTTCTTTTTTTTGGCCGTTTTGATATAGCCACTTTGTAAAATGTACTGCTCAATTTTCAGGCAGAGGAGGTGCCAGGTGAGCTCACCCAAATGGATCTGGCAACCGATGATGTCATGATTCTGGACACCTGGGATCAGGTATGGTTTCTTCTCGTGACTAAACGGTTCAGTCTCAGTTCTCATAGATCTCATTTTTAATTCTGACTTATCCCTAAATGCTGTTGGGTCATTTCTTCCACCAGATCTTCGTTTGGGTTGGAAAGGATGCCAATGAGACCGAGAAAACTGGATCACCCAAGATTGGTAAGATAAACAGAGCTATTAGAGATGAGGAGAAATTTTGCATTTGTTCGCAAATTTATCCTTACCTGAGAAAAGTTGAATCAAGGGTAACTGAACTAGGTTGTAGATACTTGAAGACGTTTTACCTCTCATCCAAGAGGTTTCTCCAGTTCACACCCTCAGAGTGGTGCGGGTACAGAAACCACCCACAGTTCAACCTGAGATGCCAAGAACGCAGCCTACGTCTAGGTTCCTCAGTGAAAGACCACAGAGATGAGAAGTTCCTAGAGAAGGCACAGAACCAGTTACTGAATGAGAGAGTGAGACAGGTCCATTTCACTATTTATAGTTTGAATGAAAAGGCTGACCTCTTGCTCCACAAACTGATACTTCTGCCCAGAAACACTAGGAGAACAGATGAATTTGCCTTGGGACAAAAGAAAGATAATTCCACATAGGACAAAACTGAAATCAATTCAATTCGACTTTTCTAGAATAACCGTGACCTAGATGACTTAGGATCTTCACAGACTAACATTGTCCTTGTTTTCCTTTTCCAGCTGAAGATTATGTGAATTCTGACCCCTCCGGCCGTCGCGGTACCCCCATCAGCATCATTAAGCAGGGAGAGGAACCGCTGTCCTTCATCGGCTGGTTCCATGGTTGGGACCCCAAGATGTGGGACAAAGATATTTTGCAGTGCATACAGGACCGTATCGCAAAGCATTAGTAGAAAAACACAAAGCATCTGAAAAGATTGAATCCCTCCTGAAGCATGGAGTTTCAAAGTTCTGTGTGGGTGAAGGGCAGCTTTAGCTCTACTGAGCATGAAAGATTTAATATCCCAGCATCTCAAAGTCATTTTTAAATAACACAAAGTCTGAAATAACATTGACATTGTGATATGAGAACACAGGCAAAATCTTATAATTTTTTGCTCACAGTATGTAAAATATATCTAATCAAACCTTTTCTGAGTTTCTGGAATTTTCTTTGCAGCTTGTTTTCATTCTTTTACATGGACTAAAACAAGAAATTATCAAGTGTTTACAATCCAGTGAAAAATCATGATGCACTATGTCTCCCAAGTTAAGTATGGCTGAAGGGAAATTTAGAAAACGTACATTCATAGATGACGTACCAGAATTTTAAACATCACAAATTTCTTGGATTCAGGAGAAAAATAATGTTTTTTTTATTTTTTTTTATTTTCAAGTATCCCTTTTTTTACAGTCTAGATTGCAGACATAATAAATTGAGAAATTCTGAATATTAATTAAAAAAAATTTGTGGTTTAAAAAAATTGTGGTTTTGCTTTTATTCAAACGAGAATATTTGTTTTTTCTGTCAAGTCCTTTAACATATTTTTCAGATCTCATGCTTCACTGCAACAATGAAGTTATGGTAAGCCTAAATCCTCAATATGCTACCATGTGCAGGCCATGCCTGAGGGTAATCTCCAGGCCATGTGCACACAGCTTCTGCTGAGTTGCAGGCCTGTGGATTAAGGAGTGAGCTTTAAAAGTTCCTCCACGTTGTTCAACTGCCCCTCTTTTGTCCTTCTCCATTCTCTGCTGCTGGAGCTTCAAGACAAACACTAACCAGGCACAATGAACCAGAAAGTGGTGCTCATCACAGGCTGCTCCTCTGGGATTGGTCTTGCCTTGGCTGCCCGCATAGCAAAAGATGAGAAGAAGAGGTTCATGGGTAAATTTGCCACATTAAGCTTTGTTGGAAGTTGCCATACTTAACCAACTGTTTGTGTTACTGGTATTCTGAATGAAAGAACGATCACGCTGAAGGTTACTGTAGTGCACATGTATAACATTGTGATTGCTGAGGAATATTTAAAATAGAATGGTAATTTAACAGCCTAGAGACTGTACAAAAATTATTAGGGGGAGAGAGATGGTCGAAAAGGGGGAGTTTATATAAATTTCTTCAATTTAAGAAATTAGGACGAGCAGGGGAGGGTCTTTGAAAATGTTTGTTTTATTTCAGCCTGTCTTTGGGCTACACAGCTGCTGCCTGAGCCTGGTCCATTTAGTCACTGACAGTGGTAATAACTCTGTAGCTCTTGGTTTAAAGTGGCTATAGTATTTTGGGTGCACTGTTGGCCAATGTGATATTTGATGGATTTGATGAAAATTATTTTCCAATTCATAAATCAGTAAACTATTTTAAATTCTTTCTGCATCCTCTGTGCATATAAAGTTATTACTATATGAGTTGTACCAATTCAACACTGTTATATTATTTGTTATATATTATAGTGGGCTGTTGCAGTGTTTTTCTAAGTCAAAGGGAGGATCCATTGACCATTTTTGTGAAGTTGAGGAGGGTCTTCCTTTTTTTTTCATCATTGACCCCCTGCACCACAGAAATTTTTGTGCAGTCCCTTGTCTAACCCAAACTTTGATAAAAGGGGAACTCAAAACTTGTAGAATTACACCTAGTTTCATACTGATGTAGGATTGTGGCAAAACAAGTGACTTTAATAAGACTATTAGTGAGCAGTAATATCAAAGCAGAGTATCAAAGATAAGAATGATTGGTGTGTTCAAGGGTCAGTTTATCCAAATCACAGGAATAAAACATGTTTTCACCTCTGAAACTTGTACTGGCACCAACTCATTAGTAACACCTCTTTCCAGAAACAATGTCCAGGTCACACTAGATAATCCACACACCTCATCATCAACGTTTTTTAATTGGGACTATTGTCTATGAAAGAAATAGTCCCATAGTCTGTGTGACACTGTTTCTGGAAAAAATATTGTTTGTTGTTATTTTTCAGTGCTTTGGACATCATAAACAAAAGTGTGTTACCTTGGTTGTATTGGTGTGGCAGCAGACATACCTTGAGGGTGGTATGTATGTAATATGTTAGACAGTCATGATGGCAGGTGCACTGGCCATTTAAGAATGTCTAGACTTTCATTTCAGCAGCACTTCTGCATCCAAATAGTAAACAAAATCACTGTTTCAAATGTATTTTGTCATAGTCTACGCCACCATGAGGAACCTAAGTAAGGGTGAGGCCCTGGTTGAAGCAGCAGGTCGAACTCTGGGCAGGACCCTGGAGATCAAACAGCTGGATGTATGTGACGAGAACTCCATCAAAGACTGTGTGGATAGCCTGCCCGAGCGCAGGGTGGACATTCTCAGTACGTCCACACCATTTGGTTCTGTGCAGTCAGAAAAGCTAGTTTTGCAACTGCAGCCTTTAATGTATCATATTATATTGTTTTTCATCTTTTCCAATACTTGGCAATTGTATTGTACATGTCTTAATGACAGTTTTTGCCATGCTTGACTTTCTTTCACAGTAAGTAATGCAGGGATGGGTATGATTGGACCCATTGAGTGTCAGTCAATTGATGAGATGAAGACTGTCATGGATACCAACTTCTTTGGGCTTGTGCGGTTGCTGAAGGAAGTCCTACCTGACATGAAGAGGAGGAAAAAAGGCCATATTGTGGTCATTAGCAGTGTCATGGGTATTCAAGGTGAGGATTTTTCCACTTATTCAGTATGAGAGCACTTGTTTATGGTGACAAAACTAAACTGGTGCCTTATGCATGTCTTTCTCTGTTTTAGGAATTTTATTCAATGATGTCTATGCAGCGTCCAAGTTTGCAGTGGAAGGCTTTTGTGAAAGCTTAGCAGTTCAGGCCCTGAGATTTAATCTCAAGTAAGATACAGATTCTTCTATGCTGCTTCTGCTGAACACAGAGACATGCATATTCTTGCTATTTCACTTTGTACTGGTGTCTCAGTGAGAATCAAACTGTGCCCACAAAGCTGGGATAATTAAGGGAAGTAATATTCTCTTTCAGAGCTAACATGCCAATGCCTGCAAACCAGCACTTGTCTATGTCTGAGACATCTGCCCACTGATATTGCACAACCAAACCCACCATTGGCATCTCACAGACAAGAAGGCAAAATATGTAATGCAAAACCACAGCACGTAGGGCAAGTCCGTGCACAGCATCAATCAGCGAGCAAATGTTACAAGAGAGAGTTCTGCAGGGTGATTTCAAATAGGAGCAGAGGAACTGGGGCATGTACTCAAATGTTCCATTACACTGTACTAAAAATAGCTCTGTAGCACCTTTGAAATTAACATGCTGCTCTTCATTTACCTATTGAGATGATATTATTATGTTTGTACTGTACTTTTCCTCTGTTTTTCACCAGTATCAGCCTGATAGAGCCAGGCCCAGTGATAACAGAGTTTGAGCGTAAAGTCTATGAGGAGGGCTTGAAGACTGATCTCAGCAAGGCTGACAAAGTGACTGCTGACATGTTCACAAACATCTACTTGAAGAACTACAAACAAATCTTTGAAACCCTTGGGCAGAGTTCAGAGGATGTAGCAGAGGTATAGTACTGTTCATCTACAAACAAAATCCAGCCCATCTTGTGTCATTTTGTCATTACTACATAGCAACTGACATAAAATAGTGAGCATTTTCTGTGTGCATGGTTTATATTTGCTGTATGTTTTTCTCCCAGCATACTCACAAGATCATCACGATGGACAATCCACCTTTTCGTCATCAGACAAACACTCTTTACACCCCTATGACCACACTCAAATATGCTGACCCCAACGGTGACCTCCCGATTGATACATTTTACAAAATGGTGTTTGAACATGACAAGGTCTTCAACGCCAGTCTGAACTTCCTCAAACTTCTTCGCTGGAGGAGTCGAAAAAGTTTTACCATGGAAAAAGACAAGAGCAACTAATAGAGACTCCATATCTCATCTTATTTTTGTGAGATACATTCATCCATGTGTGGTATCCTGTAATTTCCCTTTATTTTATTTTTAGCTGTTAGTCTTCTTTGTGATGAAAGAAACATAAAAATGAAAAGAAATAAATAATGGTGATACTGCTGACTGACTTTTCTCATATGTGTCTGTAAGCTTGGAGTTAAACCACACCCTGGTAGCATTCAGTTGACTACCATAACTGTCTTGTTAAGCCTCCAATCTCTTTGTTACACAATATGTGGTAAGCAAAAGAATGAAGGGCAATGACAAAGTCAGTACTTCAGATGAAGTGTTCAGGGAGTTCAGTTGATTAAACTACAACATTCAGGGGTATTTTTATGTGTATTTTAAACAATGTTTTATAAACATTTAAAGGCCATCTTTTAAAGATATTTATTATAATGTCAGCTAGTTCTGTTAGTGACATATTGTGTTATGACACTGGATTATGGGCTATTTACATATGGCCTAATCTGGGATTCAGCTGTTTGCTCTGAGCCTCACACCACATGGACATTTACTAAAGAAACTTGTAATTAAAAAATCTGAGCTTTTAATTTATAGGTAGAGAAGATCATACAATTAAAAATAATAAAATAGAAAGTGACGGAATATTATTTTTTAATTCTCTAAGTGAACAGTAGATGGCAGTAAACAATAGTTAGACGACTTCAAACACCTCTTGGTTACACACCGCATCCGGCTCTTTGTTTGACGCTATGTCCGGACACATTTCAGCTAATATTGCCAAGAATACAAAATTATAAATGAATTGCTAGTAGCTATAAGTTTGTGTGACACGTTTGGCTCATTTGGTCGATACAAGGAACAGTTACTTGCAGTGCTTTGCAGACTTTATTCTTCTCGTCGTCCCTGTCCGGCCAACTATTTGGCTACATATAGTGGGGGCAGCTCATTGTTAGCCTAGCTGTAGCCATGCTCTCAGACTCCGCTTTCACTTGCCTTCTGGGTTGCGGCTTGCTTGCGACAGGGACCACAGCTACTAGCTAGCTTGGTAGCTAGCTAGCTAAGCGTTCTCTCCATTATTAACGTTTTTGTGTTCTCTTCTTTGTGCTTTAACGTTTCCTGGACCTCTCGTTTTCTGCCACATTCCGTGTACCAGCAGCGCTCTGCAGTAACAGCACTTCGTCCGTTTTAACACATAAAACTAGCCATTAGCTTAGTTAGCAAGCTAACCAGCCGGCTAACTTTGAGGAGACGTATCTTTGCTTTATGACATTTAAGTCGGTGTTGGCGTTGTCTTGATTCGGGCAGTATACGTTAACTCCATTAACTCAAGAAGGCCCGTGAGCGCCTGGTAACGTTTTTCACCACCCAGTAAAGGGCCTGAGTTTTTATTTATCTGGTTTGTGGTCGTTTGCTTGCCACGATGGCTTCTTCCTCTGGAAACGACGACGACCTCACCATCCCCAGGGCAGCTATCAACAAAATGATTAAAGAAACTCTCCCTAACGTACGAGTGGCTAACGACGCCAGGGAGCTTGTGGTTAACTGTTGCACAGAGTTCATACACCTCATATCCTCAGAAGCCAACGAAATATGCAACAAGTCCGACAAGAAGACCATATCTCCCGAGCATGTTATCAATGGTGAGTCCTGGACCACGTTTGCTCTGTCTTCGCACAGCGGTTAATACAGGAGGGGGTGTGTCCACCCGCCTGCCAAGAATTTTAAACCACATCAAGTAATTATTTCGCTTTCACCTCTTGTTTTCACACCACAGCCCTCGAAAGTCTTGGTTTCGCATCGTACATCACTGAGGTGAAAGACGTCCTGCAGGAGTGTAAAACTGTAGCTCTGAAAAGAAGGAAGGCCAGCTCTCGACTGGAGAACCTGGGAATCCCAGAGGAAGAGCTCCTCAGACAGCAACAAGAATTGTTTGCCAAGGTATTAATCGAAAATACTAGTTGTCAGCAAGTGTGCAATTCCTCACATATCCACCATTGTGGATGAGAATCATGTCAGTATTGCTGTCCTATCTTATTGTTCCCACAATAACAATAGGATTGCAGTACAGACAATTTGGTGGCAAAATGAGGTATAATATATAAAAACATAATGCACAACAATCATGATATAAAAGAGGTGATACATGACTGCCTCAGTGATGTATCACGTAAAACTTCCTTGTTATGCTTTTATCCTCATGCCTGTGATATTTGAGTTCTAATCAGACATCAGATATTGCTTGATGAGCTCTTTACTCAGCTTCCTTTGTCTTATGCCTCTGTTTTGGCTTGTCTGTGCTCCTGCAGGCGCGGCAGCAGCAGGCAGAGCTCGCCCAGCAGGAGTGGTTGCAGATGCAGCAAGCCGCCCAACAGGCGCAGATGGCAGCAGCATCTGCCAGCGCCGCCCAGCAGGCTGGTTCCTCTCAGGATGAAGATGAAGAGGATGATATGTGATCCCAGAAGGGCGCCGTTCAACTTCTCGGGACAGTGTTGGCACACAAATCCCCCCAGAACTGTCACTGGCAGAGACATGATGCGTGTTTCACCGCTCGTACACATCAGTGAAACATGGGAAATGCACATTTTGAATGGACAGTGAAGAGAATGACGAAGGGGGATTTGCAGATAGTGACCCGTTCAGATATCAGTACCTGAAAATGAATTTGGATTGAGAGGCTGTTAATGAAGTTTTTGATTAGTCCGCCCCACCCCCACCCCCACCCCCCCCCCCACACACACACACATTTCCCCCTCCCCCCCAGTTGCTTCTGTTTAATTGTCTTGATATTATGTCATGAATAATTTGTAGAATTCTGGATGTGTTGTGGACACAGTGGCAGACCTTGCCTGGGACATGTCGGTGAATTTCAGTGATTTGCTCCTGGAGTTATTGCACCAGATAGCTTACCTTTGTTATCCATTTTACTAGATCACTTTGGTGGTTTAGGAGAACTGGTTTAGAATAATTTCACACCTGTCAATTTCTCTTTTCTTATGGTTTGACAGTCATTTTTACTGAAAGGGTTTTCCTTACTCCTGTCTTGATATATTTGTTCAACAGAGGATCATTTGAGGGGTTGTGAATATTGGAATTGTTTTCGTGAAGTAGGGAAATAACTTGACATTTTGCTTAATTTTAGCTCAGTCAAAATATTTTATGTTGCATTCTCCTCTACCTTAAACCATCCACAGTATTGCTAATTAGCTGCACCTTTCAGAAACCGAATATTTTTGTCGCATAGAACCAAAGACAGAGGACAGACTAACAGCCCAGACTTAGTGTTTTTTAAAGGTGTAGGTGCTACTGTGATTCTCATTGCTGACTCCAGGTCAGGGTAAACAATGTTAGGAATTATCAACCCATGACTTTGTAAGATGCTTTGATATCCAAGCTGAATTTGTTATTTCCCCTCTGCTCGGGTGCAGTATCAAACATTTGCATTGTGACTGTGGTCAGTCCTCAGTGTAAAGACAAGTAACCTAGTTGTGATACACATACTTTAAAACTGTATTCTTTAAGCAATAAAGGAATCATGTTTTATAGACAACTGTTCTGTGTTTTTTCTTTTTTTGTATCTAAGTATATAACAGTTACACCCTCCGCTCCTCCTGCACATGCTCTGTTTGACAGTGATTTCTGATGTATTCCTTAAGAGAGTCAGATCTGTGTGAGCAGGTGGACAAGCTGCAGTGAAGCACTTAGTCTGTTGGGACCCAGGGCAGTTCTGAGCATCAGTTTTTCAAATGATCTTTTAAAAATGGCAGGGGCAATCATAGAGAACATGAGCAGTAAGAAATTGGTTTTCTTGGGTTTCTTTATTTTTGTTCTCCAAGTCCTTTCCATCATGATTGGAGCCTTAATTGGTAAGTGGTCAGATTTTATTATTTTTCTACTAGATGTTGTATGTAGAAATAGTATTTTCTTTTGGAAGTATGATCTGTGTGTGGTTTGTGTATTAAAAGTGCACCAATTTGACCAACACGTCTGTGACCTCTGTGCCGTAGCTCCCAGTCCCACCAGTGCCATCCGCTACTTGTCCACCAAATGTATAAATCGCCACAGGGCACATGGCTGGCTCATGCCATGGGGATCAAATCAGTGCCAGCAGGTCCACAGTTTTGATGAGCCTTTGGCAAAAACACTGGATGCCAACGACATTGTTTTTGCCGTACATCTTCCTCTTCCTAACATGGAGATGAGCCCCTGGTTTCAGTATATGCTGGCTGTCCTACAGTTTGATATTGCATTCAAAATGATCAATCAGATTGGTGAGATGTATATCTTTCTGTCAAGAATGTAAATATAAGATCCAAGCTACTGTGGTTCTTGTGGTGGATGTCCAACAAACTAAACCATGTCCCTGTCTGTGTAGAGGATGATGTTATCATCACTATTGATGCCGGCATCGCATACAGGGATAATTTGACATCTGAGTGGACCACCAAGTTTCACTCAGTGGAGCAAAGGCCACTCAGGTGCATATTTGCAGTGCCTAAGGTAAACCTGCGTGACTGAATTTCATACATGCAAATAAATTACATTAATACTGGTCTCTGTTTAGTAACCTGTAACAGTCTATGCTTCTACAGACATATGAAAATGAAGGGCGCTTTTATCACTGTGACCCCATACCTTTTATGGAACTGGGTACAGTTGCCCACAAATATTTTTTGATTAACCTGCGCTTGCCAGTGAATGACACAGTGAATGTCGGCATTGGAGAAATAAAGGACATCCATATAGTGGTGAGTTCAGTTCTTCTGTTTATTCTTCCTTTATATGTTTTGATTGAATTGAGCTCCATTTGTCACAATCACACGTTTAATGTCCCCCTTCTCTAAGGGCATCCACCAGAATGGAGGCTTTACGAAAGTGTGGATCAGCATCAAGACCTTGTTCAGTCCCTGGATATTTGTGGCCACAGCCTGGTACTGGCACAGAATCAGCCTGATGGCCAGACCTCCAGTTCTTTTGGAAAAGTATGAGCCGATAAGGACAAATGTATTTATTAAACCAAATAGCAGTAGTAATAGTAATGGTAATAGTTATAGTAGCACTAGCAATGTGTAGCCACACATTAAATAAATAAGTTATACATCATGATAAATATATGATAATAATGAAATAATCATTGTAGTAAATTTCTCTAGAAGAATTTAAATTCTTGATTGCATTTGCTCAACTGACCCTTTCATTTCATGTCACATCTTGCTTCATTATGACACTTGTCTTATAAACCTAGTTAATTGCTGGTCAGCAAGCTGGCAGTGAGTTACCCTGCAGCTGGCAGCATGTGATTGGCTGAAAGATAATACATTTATGAAAAGAAATGTGACAAGAAACAAATGTCAGTGGGAAAGATATCAAAATGAAAACATATTTTATGAATATTTAGAAATGTATAATTCGATGAAAATAAAACTCTTTAAAATAACATGATAATGAGCTGAGTTTTAGTAATTTGTTGAATTATTTCACAGTTTATTGGTTCATTCATATTTTGCATCCTATCTATTTCATAATGCCTTTTTTATTTGCTATTGAATGCTTTTGGCCTTTATATAGTTCCTTTATCTGTTCAGACTGTAGATATCTTACTACAGACTGAGTGAACACAGCACCATCTTTTTTTTTTTAAACATAGAGTGAATTATACAACACAGCCCCATGACTCTTGTAATGCATCACTTTTCATTCTTTGAGTCTCCCAGTGAGAGCATGAAAGCCACAAACCTTGTGTCGTACTGTTGAGGGGTATGAAATGCTGCAGGGTGGCATGTGGAGAAAATGAAACATTCTGGATCCTAAGTGCATGATCGGCCTTATAAAACCAGGTCAATAGTCTGCCTGCGGCACAAAGTTACTTGTCTTTTTAGAGCAAATGTAAGTCATGATAGTGTGTATTTGCCTTCTTCAGGGTGATTTTTGCTCTGGGTATCTCCATGACATTCCTGAATGTACCAGTGGAGTGGCTCTCTCTGGGCCTTGAGTGGACGTGGATGCTGCTGTTTGAGGACGTCCGACAGGGAATCTTCTACTCTACTCTCTTCTGTTTCTGGATCATCTTCTGTGGTGAACATCTCATGGTTAGCAGTTGGTGCTTGTTCTCAGCTGTTCCTCTCTCCACATTTTCATACCAGTTATGACCTTTCTTTAACGACAAATCCTTTAGGACCAGAGTCAGAGGAATCGTCTCTCAGTGTACTGGTGGCAGGTCGGGCTCGTGGTGTTCGGCTCCTCTATCCTCCTCATATTTGACCTGAGTGACAGGTAATGACATGACTGCTTTGGATGAGCTCTTGTGTTTCATGGTTGTATTTTTCTCTTCATTCTTCACTTCATTTCTCATAAAGGGGGGCTCATTTGACCAACCCTTTCTACAGTGTGTGGGCATCAGAAATTGGAACAAAGGTTTCAGTATCCTTCAGATATTTATATTGTATATAAAAAGTCAGATTTCACCCTATGAGATCACACTGTTCCCTAAATGTGCTTCTCTCAGTGTCACCTAAAGCTTTTTCTTTGACTGTCCTCACAGATTACCTTCATTATTGTAGCAGGGATTTCTGTTTGTCTGTATTTCCTCTCCTTGTGTCGCATGGTGCATTGTGTGTTCAGGAACATTGGTGGTAAAATGCAGCAACTACCTACAATGCCAGAGGCTAGGAGACGTCACTACAAGGTTTGTTTTGTTTTATTTGTGAAATTTTAAATCTGATTTGCAGAAAGACCTATATATACGATGAATAAAACAATATTCTGGCTGTTTTTCCACTCTTGCTGGTATCGGCAGGGTATAATCTTCAGGTTCAAGTTTCTGATGCTGGTAACTCTAACATGTGCAGCCATGACTGTCATCTTTTTCATCTTAAATCAAGTAAGTATTATCCCTCTGATTATCAATATGGATCTTAATGGCTGATTTTATGATAATATTATGCTACTATTTACCTTTGGACCTGACCTTCTAAAATTGCTCCAAATGCTCTTATTTTCACCAGGTCAGTGAAGGTCACTGGCACTGGGGAGACTACACTCTCCAGATCCACAGTGCCTTTCTCACAGGGATCTACGGCATGTGGAACCTGTATGTTTTCACCATTATCTTCCTCTATGCTCCCTCCCACAAGTGCAACAGAACCAAGTTGGGAGACAGTCAACTCACAGGTCTGTGACATTTCCATTGAGTGCTCAGAATCCAGTTCTGTAAGAACAAATGAAAAGAGATATTTACTTGGCGCACAACACATTGAACATGTTCTATCACAGCAGGTGTTTGTCTAAGATGTGTGTTCACTACCGACAGGTATGATGGAGAAGCCAGAAAGCCAAGAGACACAGCTGTCAAGTGGAGAGCAGGGTCCAACAGAGACATATAGGATCACTGGGAAGGTGGCCGAGGATTGAGTGTAGCCTCGGTGTAGTCTAGAAAACCTGGTTTATTGTGTTTATTGTATTTCGTTGTATTATTGTTGTTTCTTGAATGTTGTGCCCACATTATATACACAACAAGCTGTAAAAGTTAGATTATGTAGAATACTGTAACTTGTTAATAATATGATGCCTGAAATAAACAACACTGCAAAAAGTGGATGTAGAATGAGGGAACCTGAGGCAGACTAGAAGATGGATTTCCCTGAGCCCCATAACTCAAAGGGCGCCAAACGCCCTTTAGTTCATTGAGTGGTAACTTGGTTAATTGTAATTTTGTTTAATGAATATGGGAAAATGCATTATCAATGCACAATATCAAGGTAGTTAATGAATGAATGGATCAAGGGTTATAAGGAGCCCACCAGCTTAATTTTTGCCCTGAGGCCACCCGACATGTAAATCTGAAAGTGCTAATACATTTTAAGATGACAGTATTGAGATATGTAGAATATTTACTTTTAAATGCATGTATATTTTCTAATATTAGATTTTTTTGTTGTATTTTTATGCATATTTATTTTTTTAAGCATCTGTTTATACATTTCAGAGGTGTTAGATATATACTGTACCTGACTGCTTACTTCACAGTAGTTTAGTAAAAAATATTTAACCATGTATTGGATCCTTGTTAATTCATTAAATCACACACTCACGGTGAATCCACACAGCTGTTTTTATTTATGTGGCCTGATTAGACTCTTTTCAAGTTGAAGTGTACAGACTGTGCCTGATCTCTTTCACTATCTTGTTATCCAAGGTTATTGCACCTGTAAGGGTGAGACAAGTTATACCTTTATTCTCAATGGTATGTGGACTTTGGAAACTTCATATAAAATTGGAAACTTTATTTAACTACCAGCTTTAATGTGAGCAGAGGTCTAATTAGCCAGAATAAAAAAAACAAAAAAACTAACCAAAATAAGTGGATTTTCAAACATCACAGAGAAGTGTTCCATATAATTTCACCATATGTACTACAACGATTCACACAGTCCGTATGACACTGAACTGTGCCACTGTCACACTGTGCTATCTGTTGTCTGTTGTCTTACAGCAGTTTGAAACGATGTGACCACCTCTTCAGAATCAGAATCAGAATAGACTTTATTGCCAAGTAAGTTTGCACATACAAGGAATTTGTCTTGGTATATTGGTGCTAAAGGACAGTTATAGTAAAAGAAAAGAGTGAAGAGCAAGAAGCAAGAACTATATTTACAAGGAACATAAATATACATTTCATGGCATCATGCCAGTTAAGATGTACACATTCCCAGTCTCTGTGCTGGTTTAGTGACGTCTTTAGCTCACACTGATTTGAACAAGGAAGGCCACAGTCAGTTGGTTTTCATGGTAGACATTTTGATCTGTCATCGTAAGAAAAGCACCGGTGTTATGAAAAATCATCAATGATGATTCTGTTCTATTCAAACATAAGTCATGACAGTGTGACAGTGAGCCAGAATGTACAGTACCAGAAGCAGCTAAATGGAATTCAACCATAATCATTAGTTATAGCATTTTGACCTGCTATGTCATCATCAAATGATCAATCAATTAATCAGTGCTGGAAAATAACCAACACACACTACTTGTACTTTGTTGAGTATTTCCATTTTATGCCTCTTTATATTTCTACTTCACTACATTTGAGAGGGAAGTGTAGATATTTTTACTATACTATTGTATGACAGCTATAATTACTTTACAGACTAAGATTTTACATTAAAAATACAATGCTCAGTTGGGATTCCTCGTTAGCAGTCCCACATAAGAGAGATTTTCCCGCCAAGCTTCTCAGGTAGTCTCGTTTAAGTAACTGTATGAGGTCTACGCAGGTTTAATCATCCATAAAAGAAAAGATACATATAAAAATAATTTAAAAACCGAATATAAATCTGCTTCATGTGCAGACAGTCAATGTCATTCCGCATGTGAAGATGACTGTACAGGGAACTGGCACAGAATGCCGGGGCTCAAAATGACCGGCAGAGGGCACTGTTGTCTTTTACGAATAAGAGAGAGAGAGAGAGAGAGAGAGAGTCCCAGCCCAACAAGAGCTGAGCAGCCGCCAGCAGCAGATGACTCTCTCCATGTCCTCTGTCACTGCGCTTCACATCCACAGGACCCAATGTTTATTTCCTCTGCTGTGAAGATTTTCACTCAGAGAATATTTGTGAATTAAAAGGAGCTCCGTCGGGATTATTTCACGGCTCAACTTTGAACAAAACAAACACCTCTGTCGGACCGGAGAGGCCAGGTGAGTATCGGCAGAGATTACATGAATAATCTTTTAGCAAGTGTAACGTGGCATGAAAGCTTTGCGTGTGTGTGTGTGTGTGTGTGTCGACTCTGGTGCTGTGGTTAAATAACACCAGCTGCTTAACTGTCACCTCCAGTCGGTTAACACAACACAACCACCTATGTCAACAAGGAGCACGCAGACTTTGGGAAAAACATCATCAATGTAACGTGTTCATATAGTTGGTATGACGTCAGTCCCCTTTGACATATACTTAACGAGTTTTAAACTGTGGGCAAATGACTGAGAAACAGGTGGTCGTAAAGTAAACGAGGAGGTAAAGACCTGGAGCCTCCATTGAAAGCCTGGAGACATCCTCAATATGACTTTACAGCTTTATCTATGTTACAAAGTCTCAACAGAAAACCAGGAAGGAATTAAAAGTTTAGGTCTTACATGATAACGCTTGGTTAAGTTGGGGAGGGTCATGTAAAATCAGAAAATACTGTATAACATTATTTTTGATGAAGTTATAAAGTTTTATCTGAGTATTTAAGTAGGAATCAGTGACCTACTCAACACGTCCCCTCACGTTGTAGGTTTACAACAAATGAAATGGGTAGTGTAGCTCTGGAAAACATGGCGAGTAATGTAAAGTTTTGGAGGAGAAAAACATCAGTGGTTTCATGAGGAATGGGCAAATACTGATGGGATTAGTGAGATCTGTTTTTGTTTTAGTCTCTTGTCTGTTGTTAGTCTGCTGTATTTTTGTACAAGCTGATGCTAAATATTAATGTTAAAAAACTCCCTCCACAATGCTCATCTGATGACCTTACTGAAATGAGTCATTGTCTCAACAAATGCTATAGCAGGGTTTAAAAAAATAAATCAGTCTGTTTTCTCAGTTAAGTCTCTGTGCAGTGTGTCTGACTTTTAGCCTCAACTTATAGTGTTTGTGTTCAACTGATGTAGCTGTGGCTACAAGTGTGGAGTTATACTGCTTTTATATATAGACAGAGTATGGCTGGGCATGATTTGAAATCAGTCCATACTAGTAGGACTAGGACACATGAATAAAAAAACTGCAACAGGTGAGTTTCATCATCAGTTCATCTGTAAAATGTAAAATGCCAATCACAAAATCCAAAGGTATTTAAATTACAATGACAAGCAGAGAAAAGCAGCAGAAATTGTGCAACATGCTGTAGACATACTTGATGTTATTGAGGTTCAGTACCCATCCCTAATCATGAGCTGTCTCCAAGGTTACACATGATATTATCACAGTAACAGTGATTTTTGCTGCTGCTTAAACTGATGTTACGCTGTCAATAAGCAACACAGGTTTTAACTTCAGACAGCAAGAGAGATGGCTGTTAGGAAAATGACACATCATTTTAAAAACTTAAAAAACGTTTTCTTCACTGATTGATCAGTGGTTTGAGCTGCACTGATGATTTGGCTGTTCTTTTGTAATATATAATTTTTTATTTCCTCAAAAATATGCTCTATTAAATCTTCAGACTAATGTATTATTATGTGATCATGTTTGAAAGAGAACTCTGTGTGGAGTTTATGTTTATGGTATCTCAAAAATATTCAAGAGGAATATTTGCCAGTATACACACAGTAAAATGTGAATGTTGTTAAACGATATAACAGATCAGACAGAGAAATGAATCAAAGTGTTTGTGAAGTCCAGAGCGTATGTATGTTCTTTCCCCCCCAGTTTTGGGAAGATTTATCTTTTCAGATTTTCAGTACCATGGCTTGTGTCTGTTTATCAGCATGACTCCACCTGAGTGGGTTTTTGGTGCTGACGTGGGCTTGACCATGTTGCCTGGTTACACCACAGTCACTGGTGCAGACCTTAGTGCGGTTTAATCTTGTGAGAGCGCCCCCCCCCCCCCCCCCCTTCCTCTATCCCTCGACTCAAATTCCGCGCTCGGCCTCCGGGGAGCTCGTCTGTGCGTCACTGCTCTGGTCACAAAGACCTTCAGAGAATGCTTCCAGTTAACACAGTGGAGCTGCCGCTGTCAGCCTCGAGCCCTGTTAGTCCACAGCAATATGTGAAAAATGCTCTGCTCCTTTGACGCACGTCAGAGATTCAGAGATCTCTCTGCCTCCTTACTGGAGCACATCACAGCAATGAAGGTATTACACACTCACTGAGTATGAGTGGATATGTCACACGTAAGAGGGCTGCATGGTATTAACAGCTTATCAGCAAGTGATGAAGGCTCTCACAATGTGCTCTTATGGCCTTTCATCAGGGACACTTTCCATTTTTAAATGGACAATATGTTTACATACACGCTGTTATCCTGCTCCCTCTGTCTTTAAACAAGCTACATCTTGTGCTTTTTATGTGGTGGCCAACAGACAGTGACCAAGCATCAATATTAGTCAAAATACAGCAAATTAATCAACAACAAATTTTGATTGTGTTAGTAATTAAAAATTAAAATAAAAACATCTGGCTCCAGCTTCTCAAATGTGTTGATCTTTGTAAATTATTATGGGTCTTATACCATTGGTCAGACAAAACTAGCAACTTTAAGATGTAACCTTGGGCTCTGGGAACTTGTGATAGGAGCTTTTTTTTTTTTAATATCTATTTTTTAAATTCTCCATCAGACAGTTGATCAGTGACTTCACATGAACAGCTGATAACAAAATAATTTATGAGTTTCAGCTCTAAACTTGTCATTTCTAATACAGACTGAGATGCATCAGAATTTAGTAGAAACAGAACATTTAGCTAAATTCAGGTTCAATACTTTTTTGCTTTGGTGAGGAGGAGTTGAGGAGTTGAGGAGTGTTGGTACAACTCTTTACCAAAAGTTCAAATTCATCACTCTAAAAGTGAGTGACTTTTTCAGCTTCCTTAATTTAACTGTAACTGCAGTGTCACTATCACAATGATCAAAAATCTGCATTAGGATGAAGTAACAATCTGATTTGTGTAGAAATAACACAGCTTGCTTATTGTGTTTGTTTTGTTTTTTTACTGGATACTTAAACCTGATCATGACAAAAATGCTCCTATGTATAAAACTCTGTGACTTCTCTTATTTTACTTTCTGTTTTACATTGAGTTACATTGGATGCAGCTTTGGCACAGCTATTTTTAAACACTGAATCTCACTAGTGTGTTTGATGTAGGTTCATTATATAAACTTTTATTGGTACAGTATCTCAAGTGGATTTAGCTGCTGTGAGAGAATATGGAGGTGAGGGCATTTTTACTTTTTTTTGGGCAAAAAAAGCAAAGATCTGTTTAACTGGATGGGATGCTGATGTCAAATAGCTGAGAGTTGCCTTGGCAACCTGGCAGCAGCACTGATGAAATAAGGCTCTCCCCCCTCATCTATGTTACTGGGTTAGCAGAGTGCCACACGTAGATGTACACTCTGACTCTATTCTTCCTGTCTGTCTGTTGGTTTAGCAATATACTGTTTTATTTATGGCTGTCATAGAAGCCCGGAGGCTTCTAAACTGTTTATGTGAATAGTTGCTCTTCCTGTCCCTGTGGTGCGATGTCCTTGCAGCTCCTGGGTCATTGTTCCTGTAGAGTGACATGCAGGCCTGCGTGACAGCAGCCAGGTCACTGGCCAGTGTCACCCTGTATATGATCTCACTGACATTGTGGGACCTGTCATATTGCTCCAGCAGGATATTTATAGACATGTGCTTTGGGCAGACCCTCATGATATGCAGCTCAACTGACACAATTACACAAACCGACTCCAGGTCTCCGGGGTGCGTCTGTGCAGCATCAGGGGAATGAGTCTCCTGATAAAGACACTGTCAGTAATTTAATTATCCTCTCTTTATGCCCTCCCTACAGTCAGCTGGTTCCTGTGGGTTAGGTATGCACTGATGTGTAATTGGTTGGTTGGGTTGCACTGTCTATCCCTCAGTGTATTATAATCAAGCTAGACCCATTGAATCCAGGTGACTACTGTAGAACACAAAAAATCAAACATTTAAAATGATTTTAACTGTGTGTGTGTGTGTGTGTGTGTGTGTGTGTGTGTGTGTGTGTGTCCTAGAGTAGATTTTTGCAGTTGCACTTTGCACTTTTGACCAGGAATTATTAAAATACGAATGTTACAACAAGAAGTGCTCAAAATTTAAATTTTTGTTTCATGTGAAAAGCACATTTCATGTGCATTTCAAAAGTTAAACAACTGCACAGCACAGCTGAATGAATGAATAATAACTGTAAGGATATTACACATAATCAAGTGGGCAAGCAGGACAGACTGCTGATGACACCTATCTTGCTCTAGCATGTGTGTGTTACCTGAGAGGAGAAGTGTTATTACCTTGATGACATCCTTACCCCCATGCTGGGAACTACTGCTTTAGATAATATGGACACATGTGATCATTTATTTGGTGTACCAGAATGTGATCATAGCAGAAGCTTTTGTTCGGATGTTCCATTAACTGTCATGTTTTCAAGTTAATTACATTTCATCTTCAGATTAACTTCAGACCTAAAGCACTGCAGTCATTCATTATTATATGGTATCAAGTTCCCATTGGGCTACATTATTGTTTAAACTGACAAACAACAACTCTCCTCCACCCTTCGCTGATACTGGACAGCACAGTAAATTATAAACTAGACAAGGAAGGAATAGGTTGCTTAGCAACTGCAACACAGCAGGTAAAGCATCTTTGGTTTCAGCATTGTACAATACCAGACCCCTGAGTGTTGGTAAACACATGAACAGTCACCCCTAGGTAACTGTGATAGTATACTGTATTACTGTGTCATATAACCTGTACTGCTTTGCTTTAGGTTGCCAACCAGAGCTCTTCTCTGACCTCGTCCAGCAAACCACCTTTTCTTTAACATTTATAGCAGTGACTAAAAACAGCTCATTGATTCAGCCATGAGGTTGCTGACTAGCATGGCTTTGATAGTAACAGTGTTTGGTTTTAAAGACCCAAACAATAAATATATATTTTGATTTTGTTCTATTCACATATACAGTTGAAGACGGGACATTTGGGTTTTATCATGATTTGATTAAGAAGGGCTATTTTCGTCCTCTGATCACAAACATGACTGATGTCAACAAACCTTTTGCAGTATTTTATTGCTTCTCCCTGTTACCCTCTGGTCGACGATACAGGTCCCTCAGATACAACAGAGTACGTTTTAAAAACAGTTTTTATCCCCACAGCCATTAATACTCTGAACAATATGTGATTATGGTCTGAAATTGATATCTGTACTTTGTCACAAATGACTGTAGTGTGTTATATGTGTGGGTGTGTGCTATGGTGTCTCCCTGCCTGTACAGCTGTGAAAATGAATTTCCCCATGGGACAATAAAGTAACTAACTAACTAACTAACACAAAACATTAAAAAGGTGAAAACATTCTGCATTTAATTACTTCATGTATTACTTTGAATGGTAGCAGTGGCAGTAGGTTCATATCTTATTTTGATGCTGGTTAGAGCTTTACAATACAAATTGTGCCTTTAAAGAATTGTTGGCAAAAGCACACATTTCTTAAATCTGCATTAAACCATGTTTTATAGTAACATTGGATCAAATGATACCTCTATTGTGAAAGGTATCACTCCTGGTGACAAACCCACAGAGAATTATCAATGCACTCTGTAGTCCCTTCGACTCTGTCAAAGCCTTTTAGCATCTCTCAGTTCATTGTTTTCTTTTTATGGCATGTAGCTTTACTGTTTTGATTCACTCTCACTGCTCTCATCCTTCCTTCCATCCATCCATCCATTGTCTATACCACTTATCCTTAACGGTCGTAGGGGCTGGAGCCTATCCCAGCTGACAGTGGATGGAGTACACCCTGTACAGATCACCAGTCCATCACAGGGCCAACACATAAAGACAAACAACCATTCACACTCACATTCACACCTATGGGCAATTTAGAGTCACCAGTTAACCTGCATGTCTTTGAAGGGAGGAAGCTGGAGAACCTGGAGAGAACCCACACAGGCACAGGGAGAACATGCAAACTGCATGAAAACACAGAAAAGCTGTGAGGCGACAGTGCTAACCACTGCACCACCATGCCGCCCACCTCCCTTCCAGCCACAGGCAATTTTAGTTACAGTAAAAAAAGCTCTCATAAACCCACAGCATAGTGTATGATAGCTACTTTCACTGTCCCAAGTGGTAAAAAATCTATTATTGCTGCTTTAATAAATGACAACATACTATATAAAGCATTGCCAGCTGGCATATCGAGCATAAAGTACATTGATTTTTGTTTTCGATAACTTGATATTTTCAGGGCAGTTGACTTGTGCAAATCTCATTTTTATATTTAATGTGTTTGATGAATTATGCTTTCAGTCAGGGAGAAAAGTGAGCGCAAAAAGCAAATAAACATTAGAGGAGTAAACAGTATTATGGACTGTTTACTCTCCAGTTCACACCACCAAACCCCACCCCTGCTTGTTGTGATGAAGAGACACACAGAGAGTTCTCAGACCAAAGGACTGGCCATCTAACTGGTTTCACTGGAATGTGGCAATGAATTCAAATAGAATAGAGGCTGGAGTATCTCCACCCACAACCGATTTGGCCTGCCAGTGCTCGACATTTTCCCTAAATGATGAGGAAACTGTTGTCAGTGGACTGGCATTCATCACACTGTGGGAGCTTATATTCTCACGGTCTGCTGAGAAGACTAATAAATAAACATTTTTCTATGTTCACAGAAATCTGTCAGTATTCCTGATGAGGTTGGACTATTTGTCAAAAATACAGTGAATGTCTTGAACACTAATGGTTTTCTCACGCTCAACCATCTCTCCACCTCCATGCTCATTGCACTGCTCTGACTCTGGTGTTGAAAAGCCACTGTATTTAACTTGTTTGGTTTGCTGTCCTAGCTAGTGAGTAATTTCAACACATTTCCTTTGCTTTTCTTTCCAGATTTATGCTGGTCACAGAGCCTGGAACACTCAACACATGCTCCTTGAGATCTTTTCCCACACAGGTCGGTGTCTCCGTTGTAGACTGTCTCCCATTTTAGTCAACTGTTGCCACCAGCGTCCTCAGCCTCTACTGTAATTGAGAGAGGGATTAGGTGACAAACATTGCTTCACAAGTCTATCCATTATTAATCAGGCCTTGTCCCCTTAAGTCTTTCATATCTCGTCATGCTTTATGAACTCTGTGTGAGGTGCTGCCCTCTGGTGATAAAAACAGACTTTACAGTTTTGTTGTACGTGGCAGCAAGCAGGCTATGTTTTGAATTTGCTGGGAAATGTTCAAATTTGTGTCACACTGGCAGGTAAATTACCTACCAACAACATGCTGAAGTTTGTTTATATATTCTAAAGGAGAAATTTGTTATGTTGGAAGAAGATGA
Organism: Lates japonicus; assembly: GCA_033238685.1. NCBI lineage: Eukaryota > Metazoa > Chordata > Actinopteri > Centropomidae > Lates > Lates japonicus. The sequence continues at coordinate 2,854,713 of BRZM01000079.1, read as the reverse complement.
CTGTTTTCATTGCATATATATATATATATATATATATATATATACACACACCCAAAGAGTTATTGGTTGCTGTTATTAATCCTCATGTCCATACTGTCCCTGAAGAGAGTCCCTCGTCGTGTGATTACAATGAAAGTAATAGGGGACAAAATCCACAGTCCTCTCTCTCTCAGTAGTAGTGGTCGGTTGGATCAAGTGGGGACCTTCAGAGGTTACAGTTTTTTATTATAAATCCCACTCTCAATCAGAAAGAGGGAGCACCTTTAGTTGCCCACATGAGTCGTCAAACTCAGACTGCTGAAGCATCATGTAAACTTCAGCTGAGCCTTGCTATTTTGCGCAAACCTAGGCTGTGGAGTTTGTCCCCAATCACTGAATCACATTAATCACATTAGAAAGAGGTTTGTTTGCAGCCAGCATTAACAGGAGGGATGATTATAGCAGTCAGTGACTATTTTAATGTTTGTAAGGGCAAATGAGTTCTGCATTAACACAGACTTGAAAATGTAAACATATCATTGAGGTGGGTCATTCCTTAGTTCTTAGTTCTAAATTTACCCCACATGATGGCAGTATTGGGCAGTCTATCTCTGCAACCCAGCTCTAAGACAACCCTTTTTTATTGTTGTGCTCTGCCTACAGTACTGTACAATGGTTGATTAAATCACTAGCTTTGACAGATAATCCAAAACCCTCTTTCTTTGACCTTATTTGGTTCTGCTGTTGAAACTCTAGGAATCAGGGAGTCACTTATTTTTTTTTTAGCAACCATTTATATGATTTTAGTAGCACACCTGCTTCTTCTCTCATTTTTGTTGGGATTTTCACATGTGATGGTGATACATGTGGCTTAAAGCACAATGGTTCATCAGTGGAGCACCTTAAAAAGTTCTTCAGGCAGGAGATATCCTACAACACAATGAAACTCATGCTTCTTTCCGTAGGGAGAAATGGACTGAGATTGTGCAGGGTAGTGAATTTACAGTGGCACGCAGAGAAAAAAAAAACAAAAAAACGCCCATATCAATACATGGTAGTTTGATCTAAAGTAAATACAATAGCATTTTTAGGGCACTTCCTGAACAAAATGGCAAGAACAGGAAAACGTTTAAAATCAGCTTTAGATCAGAAAATTGGAAATCTATAAATGTAGCTTCACTAAAACACAGAGAATATCAGAGTAAAAAAGTAACTCAGTCGACATGCAGGTGTTAAACAAAGGCTCTTTTGCCAGTGTGCAGGTGTGTTACTAATTATCTGCAGGGCCTCTGTCTATTATGTGCAGTTGGCAGAAACACAAACCTGCTTTCTGTTAATGGATTCAACACTCATACCATGGGGGGAGTGTCTTTATGTGTGGGAAATGATAAATCATTCCAATCCCTACTTGCATTTTAAACACCTGATTGTAATGATCATTACATAACAACAAGGTTTCAGGTAGAATGTGTACTGAACACACTAGACTAGAGTGTAAGTGTCAGGTTGAATGAAAGTTTGGGCTTGGTGCAACTTGAGCTTTTGAGAGCCAGGGTGTGTTTTTATACATGTAGGAGGAGGTTTACACATTTACTGCATTATTGTTGCACCCAAGGGAGATCCCAGGCCTCTTCAGGCATGTCTTCCATCCTGTTTCATAAGCATCTGCTCATATATGGGCATCTTCCTTCCTTCTGCTCGTTGCACTACGTCCGCTTCCTGAACAACCGGCCCCCTCCCTCCGAATCTTCCTCCCACTACCCCCACACCCCCAATCACATATACACACATACAGACTCCTACTCATGGTTAGCAATGGGCAGAGGCGGGAGTGGCTGTTCTCTGTGCAGGAAGTAATGTGGTTAATACTCATTTGATCACCAGTTCTGATGGCTTGCATCCATGACCAGCAAGCCAGCACTGGTTGTGTACTGTGCCTCTTTGTTTTTTTTTTGTGGGTGCAGGTTCCGTCTGTAACCATATGCTAACACAGATGGGAATAGCTCATATGTCTGCACGTGAAGCTGTTTGTTTCTCTCATGCCACACATGTAACACTTATGTTTTTTTAAGCATAAGAAAAAAACAGTTTGATCTGTGAGAGATAGATCTAAATATATTCAAGACCTTGCACAAGCTGTCTTCCCCTCTCAGGAACTACAATGTAGTCTGTGTTGCTTATTAAAATAAATCTTAGACTTCCAGAGATTTATGTTCTTAATGTTATTTATGTACATGGACCATCTAATCCTGAGAATTCAAACCAGGATCTGTGTGCACTGGGTGGCCTCTGAGTGCCCTGGATGCATGCAGATACCACTTGAGATTAGCTGTTCTATCTGCACAGCTATAATGTAGACACATGTTGGCTTTGAAGTAGGACAACCTCATCAAGTTTTGGCTACAGGGCACAGAAAGTGTGTGTGCAGCTGAGGATTCTTCAGCCACTGAATTCCATTTTTTTTCTTGTTCACCTGAAGAAATATATTTATAATGTGAAACACATGAATTAGATTAATACTATAGATGTTATATCATGTAGTTTATTAGCACAGGAATATTTCCCATGTGATGATGTGGGAAGAAAACAGAATTCTCACCCTAGCCAGCATTGAGCCTCCACAAAACCATTAGCGTGAATGAAATATTACTGCAGTTTCAGATGTGTAATTACCATTGCCCCTTTGTGACATATTATCAGCCCACTCAACAACTAGGTCACTGCAGATCCTGTTTCCATGGTTAGGATTCTCACACAACTGCCTGCCAGGTGCTGTCCTCACCTCTGTCTGTGCAGGGAATTGCATGGAGGGTTTCATGCATGTATTGTTTTTAGGCACACTAGCATCATGTCTCAAGGGATTGCTATGTCAGTCCAGACCGACAACCAATCCTTAAAAACTAAACATTTTGTACAGACAGTAGTGGTCCCAAGAGGATGAATCCTACACATTTTACCTACTTTGGTAAACCTGACTTTTCCGTGCTTTTTGAAGGAAGTTGTTTAAAATCTTTTGTGGCTGCAGATGCAGCTGCACAAAGTCTGATAATGGTTGGCTCTGAAGGCTACAAGTTTGAAAATGAAAAAATCTCAGGGTGTGGTGATAGAAAGGAGTGAGCTCACCAGACCTCTGTAGCCTGCTCCTCATCTCTGCTTTAGGCCAGTCTAAAGAACCTTGGACCAAACTGTCAGCAGTCTAGTTGCATTTTGGATAATGTGGGCATGAGTTGACAAGGAAGAAGACTGAATGGAATAACAAAAAAAAATCCATCCATGGTCCCCAGAGGATGAATCTTCCTGACCTTTCCTCTACTGCCACCAGCAGGTTGAAGATTTAATTTATGCAGAGAAATACGGCAACATGTAGTAGATGGATTTGCACAGTATACTAATGACTAGTCTAGTGCTAAGGTCTCAGCAGCTACCGAATGGACTATCATTAATTATGGTGTAGACATTCATGTCCCCCCTCAATATGAACTTTAATCACTCCTTGAGATTTCTTTTAATTTGATTAAAATTTGTTCAAAACGTCAGTATCAGTTCCTAATCAAATATCTGCAAAACTACTAACATCCTCATAAGCTTCAGTTGTGCTTTCTGTGTAATGGTAATTAACAAACGTTAACATGCTAAAATACGACAAAGAGGGTGAAGATGGTAAACATTATCCCTGCTTAACATCAGCAGCATGCTAACCATTTTAGCTCAAAGCATTGCTGTGCTTTGAGTACAGCCTTACACAGCTGCTAGGGTGCCTGTAAATGTGTTTCAGGTCTTATTTGTCATTCTGGATGCTTGTGCCTAGAATATACCAGAGAGTGCCTCTGCATGGCAACAGAGTGACTTCTCTTAAAAACCCTCTAATCATGACCGCAGGGTCCCGACAATAAGCAGTTCACACAGCTTCCTTTATCTGTTCAAGTGCCACGTGTCTGCCAGACAAGAATTCCAGCCACCCCTGATCTTTGCTGCAGGAGCCATCCAGGGAATGTCGGCTTCCAGTTAACAAACATAAGGGTCTGGCAGTTAAGAGAGGAAGACCAAGCAGCAGGCGGGATGTCACCCTGCCCAGAAAATCTGCCGAGCCACTGGTTACATGCCTGAGATTCTTTTCTACAAGCTACTCTTTCCTGGTTTCATTTTTTTTTCTAAAACATTTTCCTCCACCAGACAGTGGCAAAGGAAATATTTTCCAGTCCAGAAATAAGTTGCTTTTAATTGCATTGCTTTGCAAGTATACACTTGGTGGTCTGTGCCGCTGTAAAAATGTGCCTTTGATTGATGTTCATTAGGGGCGAAACAGGGTGGTATGCTGCTCGACATTGCAGCCGCGTTCCATTGGAGTTACACTGTTCTGAAAACAAACCGCTGCAACCGGCCCGCACATACTTTCCCTGTGAGATCCTGGTTAGTGCTTTGAATGAATACAGCATTATAATGCTCCAAAATGCTTGACTGAAAAAGGCTCAGTCATCACTTGAACTCTTTGCACCAGACAGGGTTTGAATATCATATAATGCAGGTCATTGTTGACTGAGGTAACGCAGAGCTTTGGTTTGGGAGGATGAGTTTCCCATTCTGGATAATGAGCAGGTTAACATTGCATTCAATGATGATCTCTGTCCTTTTAAGGAGCAGACTTGCCTAGGCCTTTGTGATCTCATGATGTCATAAATGTTCTCACTCATGTAAATGATTTATTCTAGCGTGACAATGTGTATTCAGAGGTTTTCTGTTTACCTTGCATTGTCAAACCATATTCTGGTAGTGATCTCCTAAGAGAAAGCTGTTGAGCTTTACCTCCAGGCACACAGACAGAAGGTCAGCACAGGTGGCACTTGAGGGACAGAGACACACCACTTGACAGTAAAGTTGTGAAGTCCTTCAAGAAATTCTGGGACTGGAAAGCATTCCCTCTTTGCAAATGTATATGTATTTGTTTCCTTGCTATTTTAACTGCCATAATAACCATCAAGTCAATATCACATGTTTGCATTCATCTGCTCCTGCACATCCTGCATACAGTGCAGGAGCTAAACATGTGCCTGTGTGCGTGAGTGAAGGCACAACAGAAGTCATACATTCTTGGCTCTTGCAGCACAGCGTCACAGCCTGGTCTACACTGAGCATACACTCACACTCTCTTTTTACTCCATTCACATTTTGCAGAACTTCACCATGATACTGCCACAACTTTATGAAGGAGGTGAGTTGTTAATAGAGTCTGAGGGAGTCTCTCCCCTGTCCTTTCCTTATCACAAGATGAAAGGTCTTTACCCCCACTTTTTGAGAAACTTTCATTTTTAGTTTCCTCAGAATGAAACTTTGTAGATCTCCAGTGGCAGCCACTCAGTTAAAGCAGCTTTAAAGCAGCTATAATTAATATATTAACAATGAATCAGATGTCAATTTGGAAACTGTGTGAAAACTGTGTGAATCAGTTCTGATATTCATGCATCTTCCAAATATCCTCCTGAAACAAACGATTACACTCAAGCAGCTGAAACTTGTGTGCTCACTCTGAAAACGTGCACTGTGTGCCTGCAGTGACCCTTGTGCAGAGTGGGGTGAGGTGGATGTTTGGAATTCTTTCACTGTTAATAATACCTTTTTCATTGCTCTGAATCTCTCAGCTCAGTGTGTATGCAAACTCTCTGGTAATAACGTGTAGGGCCAAAGGGCAGATTAGTAATGCGTCAGGACTGCAGCCTTACAATCAGGTGGCTTCCAGTCAAGGGGATGTCATGAGACAAAAGCTGCAACCAGTTGTGGAGCCTCCCTAAAAGGATAGTTTGGACACGGTGTCCACTCCGGCGACTCTTACGTCTCCTCTCTCCTCCTCTGCCTCCCCCATGGCTGCTCATTATGTGTAGTTTAGTGCTCACTCAGCTCTGGGGTGCTCCAAAGTTCACAGGAAGGAGAAGAGTGGGAGGGCGAGTCATTACTGTTACTGAGGTCAGAAGGCTGTGTTTTTTTCCCAGCCATCCTCTTATTCTCTCTCTCTGTCTATTGTTGATAAGCAGTCAGGTGGCAGCAGTGAAAACGCCTCCCTATCACCTACTGCCACCCTCCCTCAGTACTGGGCATGTGCTGATTATGTGCTGATTCTCTACTGCTACCATACACACCACAAGACTGCTTTCATTTTCTAACCATTAGGTCTCATACTCTGTTGGTGCATTCTCTGTAGTTGCATGCTTTAAATGCTCTGTCATGCAGCATTTTACAACTGATTTTTTTTTTTTTTAAGTTTGCTATATTAGCATCATGTGTACATCATGTGGTATAAGTGCATTATAAGGTTTGCTAGTTGTATGAAATTGGAATGCATTGCCCCTTGTGGCATAGTTGTGTCCTGTTTCTTGGAGGCAATAGTTTGCAGTAGACCTGCAAGTGGCTGTGGTATTTAGAGCAACAGGGTTATTCATAAGGGAAAGATATTTTACCATAAATTAAATGATAATTAATAATAATAATTTTTCTATGATATTCAAGCTAAGTTCAACAGGGAATCAACATCATAGAGAAGCCGTCATGGTCATCACACATCTCCACGCTTGTAAAGAAAGCTCAGAAATGACTGAACTTCTTAAGGAAACCTAAGACAGCTAAAAATCTGTGTCAACTCTTTGTTAATTTTTACAGGGGAGCAATAGAAAGCATCCTAACAGGAAACATCACAAACTGTCCTGGGATGTGCACAGTAAGGTTCTGCAGCAGGTGATTTAAAACTGCCCAGAACCTCATCTGTACCATTCCGCTGATCATCAGTGACATTGGTTAGGTGAGGTGCCTGTACAGAGCGTAAAGGATACACAAACACAGTAACCCCACCCCCCCACCACAGCCTGTTCACCCTGATGCTGTCTGGCAAGCGATTCAGAAGTATCCACTGCCATACCACCAGACATCAGAGCAGTTTCTTTCCTCAGGCTGAGAGACTATTGAATTCATTCTTGTAACAATCTTGTGTTGCATAATGATAACTGAATTGAATCTTTAATCTTCAATAGGAGTGAAAGAAAAAATAGGTATTGTAATTTGGGTGAACTGACCCTTTTAGGATTGAAGCAAAAAAACTTACAATGCAACTATATATTTCCAAGTGTAATTTAAATCAGGGCTGTAGCTACATTACTTATCTTACTGTAGGGCATGGAGGTTATGTGTCATAACCTTTTTTCTTCTGGGAATTTGGGAGTTTTTTATCTGGGGAATTCTACAGTAAAATTCCAATGTTCTTAGATGTTGTATATTTTAACACTATGAAAAGAGCATAGATAAAGAATTTACTATCTCCCTAACAGAATTTAGTTTTAGTAGCAGAAACAACATTTAGACATTTGATGATTTATATTTACGTGAAAAGTAATCTATTATCCTGCAGCTTTTTTTTAATGTTGAAATAAAATTCTATGCAATGGTGCTTGTTGCTGACCTCTCATGGGCCACAGTATTGTAAAAGTGGGACAGGAGGAATTATTTTAATATAAAAGTACTAGACTTTTTAGGAGAAATTTACACCCACTGCCCAGCAGTGCAGTGCTGAATAAACCTCCCCTTGAAACAGAATCAATAAAAGAAAGAACAAAGAAACCTTAGCATGCATGTAAAATGATGACTGTGTGGGTGGGTGTCTGCTTGTTAGGCATGCAAGTCTGGGGAAGTGGGGAAAGGGTGAGAGAACTCTGTTAGTAACTTTGAAGGAATGGTGTGAAAACATCAGCTCTGTAAGCCCGGTAAGGCTGAGGAGGGAGAGTTGCTGATATTTTTCCTTAAGCCAAAAAAGCGTGCCGGTCTCTTTAGATTGACATGTCAGTCAGTACGCCATGCCCTTCACGTGGCACTGTTTGCGTCCCATTATACTGGTTTCAAAACTTGATGTGAAGCAAGCAGAATGTGATCAGTGTGTGTTGCACTTGGAAGTGGAATGAGAAGAATTTTCTGCAGCTTGTTTTACATTCCCACAAAATTAGAAGGAAAGAGCTGAAAGAAGCCTGTTTAACAAAATGCACAAATTTCTATTATTTTCATGAATGACAGGGTGGTGCATTTAGCCTGAGTGGTGCCATGTGAGAGCGTCAGGCTAAAGGTGGTGTGAGAATGTGGGACTGTGGGTTTACTGAATTCCTATCCGGTGAGCGGAGCATTGGTTTCTGTCTAGACAAAGCTCAGTTGTCGGGGAGACCCGTGCGGATCCAGGACTGCCCCAGTCTCCAGGAAGTATTTGGTGGGAGACAGCGGGGCTCTTTTTTTCATCCTGCTCACTTTTCCCTCCTCGAGGGGTTTCAACAAATGCAGTCAACTGCTCAGAGCAGGGTTTTTTTTGTTGGTGGTGGGAGTTTTTCTCCCATGATAGGGTGGAGACAGTTTGGTGCATTTGTGCAGAGATATCAACAGCATAAAAATCTCACTGCTTTCATGTCTCCCACTCAGCAGGAAATAGCAGCCTGGCCCACCTTGCACATACAGCATTCACAGACACACACACGTACAGATACACGCACACACTGGTGTAGGAATCTGCATCTTGTCCATCAACTTTTGTGACTTTTTACCTCCTGACATCAAACCACAAAAACAATTCTCAATATATGTCAGTATATGTGCCACTTTGTGTGGCTCTATTGTCTTTGAGTGAGCAAGATAAGACAGAGACAGTCAGCGTGACGGCTCACAGCGTCGGAAGAGGGAGCAGACAGGGCTGACTAAAGGGTTCATTAACTGTTACACTCAGCCGTGCCCTGAGGGCTCTGTCTTGGAGCTGCATGTGCTGTTCCACTGCTGAGGCAGTTTCATGTTTTCAGTGGATTTGTAGCAATGACAGCAGAGTTATTAGGTTCTTCCAATATCTAAGAGAGCGATCTGGAAAAAGACAAAAATGACACCGTCCTAAACTATATTACTTAAAAGTTTTCCACACTTGTTGCTGGATTTTTGAAAAGGAGGAAAAGCATTAACCATTACAGGCTGCAGACTGTGTGTATGTCAGCGTCCCTTTGAACTCAAGTTTAGGCCCATTATTAGCGTCAGTCTAAAAATAGGAACTTAAAATTGAGAGTAGACTTTAAGATATGTTATATTATAGGGACAAAACAGTCTGCTTATGTTCCATGACCTTACATATAATTTTAATCCTCCTAATTCCTCTTTTTTTCCCCCTTAAAATTATGAACTGCACTACATGTCTATGGATGGCTAACAGGGGCGTAGGTTGGCCTTTCTTCCCCTTTCTGTAACCCTGAAGCAATCTCCTCAAGGAGTAGCCTCAAATTGATGTAATGACATTATTTTTTATTATCCCTCCCCACACCTAACCTATGCTTGTGATACTTGTGATACACCCTTTAAAGCAGACAGTACCTGGTAGTCAGTTAGGGACTTCTATAGGAATGTCCAAAGGTGCTTTGTGTAACTCTTCCTACTATTGTTTGTGCATTCATTCTCTTGCTACCACACATGCAGCTGTGGAGAGATTACTAGCCAATCACAAGTGACTGTGGCTGGCCGCAAACAAGACTAGAGCTGTGTCTCAATTTGTGTACTTCAGTGTGGAACAATGGACAATTCTCACCCTTACCAGCTGTGTATTTAACATGAAACACACACAAGAAAATAAACCATTTCTAAGTCAAGTGAGCAAAGCAGCCAACGGATATTTTGGCAATAGTCATTTTGGGTAAGTGCACAACGGTCATGTTTGATTTGAGACAACACCACTCTCTCAAAATTAGTGTACTACGCCCGTGTGTATACTGTGTAAACAGTGTAGTACACTTGACTGCTTTGAGACATAGCTTAGGAGTCTATAACCATGCCAGTGTCTCTGCAAAGCAACTTAGGCACAGCAGTGCTTTGAGCAAATGCTATTGTCAACATGGTAACTATCTTAGTCTAGTATGTTAGCATGCCAACATTTACTAGTTAGCAGGAAACACACAGTACAGCTAAGACAATTTGAAATGTTAACTTGATGATGGCTCAAGAGGAAAAGTCACAGGGTCACTAAAATTACTATAGTTGCCCCATCCAATTATTGTCAAGACACATAGGTTTCACCCTCTGAGGACCATGAATTAAATGCAGTGTAATTGCAATATATCCAATGGCTGTTGAGATATTTCACTCTGGACCAAAATGGATAGTGGAGTGTCTGACTGACACTGCCATGCTGATACTGTGGCAAAAAAATGTTGCAAAATAAAAATGACCAGGAAAATTGATAAGAAAAACAAAAGCATCTAGCAAGAGAGCTTCCTCCAAAGCTGTTTTTATTACACTTGTTAGACATAAGCAGTGTTCTGCATGCAACAGGTTTACATGATAACCACCACCCACATTCATCTGTATGACAGCATTTCTGTATTAATAGAAGCAGCTGGTGGCAAATTGCATCGCATCTGGCCCTCCAGATTTAACTTCAGACATGGAAGAGCAGTTTCTCTGTGAGTGTCAAATTAAAAGAATATCTCAAAAAAATCAAGACAAAGCAGGGAGGAAACTAGGCATGTATGATGATATGTACTAGAAGAGAGCAGCACCTGGTTCAGGGCTTTTTATCTACTTGTCTTCCATTGACTTCCAAGTACATGAAGGAAAAGTCACCAGAACTTCAAGAAGAGCCCTAATCCATGGGTGTTATTCACTAGACCTCTCCACAGGGTGTGTTGAAGGGCCATAGATGAACTTATATCTCAGGGAATCAGAAGCACATTAGTCAAAGCTTTGAACTTTTAAACGGCTGTGACTGTCTGCAGCCTGTGTGACTGGACACACACACACACACACTAACTTACACTCAAAGGAACCTGTTTTTCTGCACATAGGGCCCAGGTGGGAAGAAAGGAAAGGCTGACAGAAACTGGAGTGAGAATCTGTTGTCCTATAGCTGACCTCACCCTCGACAAAGGTGTTGCATGCCACTGCAGAGCTCAGAGGAAAGGTGTACAGTGAAGTGTGGAGCCCGAGAAAAACTCTCAGCCTGTGACTCAGCGACTTGGAAGCCTCATCTCCTGTTTTAGTCTGCAGTGCAAACACCAACGCCTTCTGTGTTTCTTTTCATGTAGGCTGACTTCACACAGCAGGTCTTCAAAGCTTTTTGGACAGCACCCACGACGCCTTAAAAAATCTGTCACCATCAAAGCTTGTAATCGATGATGTTCCTGCATAGATTGGAGGAATGTTATAGCATTAGTCATGCAGTTTGTCTCACCAAAAGTCAGAAGAGACATTGTGTGTTTGTTTCTCTTTGGGAGGCCTCTGTCTCTTTCCTCTGCACGCCTGACTGGACAGTCTGGCTCCCAGATAGCATCAGGCTGTCTGAGATTAGCACTCATGAGGGCGCAGTTAAACTTGTAAAAGCTCTGGACTCCTGTCCCGGTGCCTCTGTTCTACACAATGCCCAAATAGCAGTTGCGAGTGTGGCACAATACTGATAGGCTGTCTGCATTGTCACTGTGCCTCTCAAATGTGCCTAAGCCTCAGAGCTTATTGTAGAGGCAGCCACAGATCCTGGCCCAAGAGTAGACTGTGGAGCCTGCTGGTATTGTTGCCAGGCAGTTTAGCAGTGTAACGGACAGATAATGGAGCTGCTCAGTGTCCTACGACCTGGCACTTTGGGAAGTGGACAGCTGATAAGTAATCATTTAGGCTGCAGCTCTCAGCCTGCCTCCTGTTTATCAGACACTGAATGACACCTCTGCTGTCTGTGCTTATTGCACAATTAGTATAACAAATGCAAGGAGTTACCAAAGTTGGTTTTCATTGGTGATTTGGAGATATTTTTGATAAAATGCATAATGGTGGAACACAGTTGTATGGCTGCAACAAGCGACTGGATTATCAGTTTAACGATAGACTTAACTGATAATGAAAGTTTGTCTAGACTTACATGCCTGGTGAAACCATTTTTATCCACTTTAATTGTTCCTCCTGTTCGTACTGGCCAAATTCCACAGTCCCTGTTCTTTACAAAAATGCATTCTAAAGTTCAACTAAAGCTAATATTATGCTTCGGCAGTCTTGAGTTGGCTAAATCATGTTGGTATCTTCCAAAGTCTTTTTATTACAGAATTTGGTAAATATCCACTTGAGTTTTTAGGTTAGACTGATCAAGCCTCATGTATGCTTCATCTTAACTTTAAAGGTGCTATATGTAAGTAGTTGCTATCACTGTATAGCTAACATTAGCATTAGCAGCTGTTTACTCACCACCAGAAAAAATGGTGTGAGTTCAGCATTAAACTTCATACCTTTACTCACTGAGAGCTGTCTCCTGCGGTGGAAAACAATGATGTTAACTCTTATTTGACTTTTATTTCTGTCACAAACAAGGTTTTTGCCCTTTGGGTCGCACTACTTCTTCATCCTCTCATGCTGGACAGTAGGCAGACTGGACGCTACAGTGACTATCACCTCTAGTGATATTACAAGATGTGATGGGCCAGGGTTAGCTGGTTAGCATGCTAACTTCAGTAGATATCTCTGCAACACAATACTTAGACATCTTTGGCATAATAGCACATTTAAAGTGCACTTTTGCACAGAATGCAATGTCATACAATGTCGTCTTCTAGAATCGATTTAGGGATCCCTTCACAGCCACTGTCATACTGTACTAGGAGGAATGATTAGAGTGGCTAAAATCTGTAAAATCACTGTAGATAACGTGACATGACATGTGAGCATAAAAGTGAAATTTCCCTGATAAGCAGTCTCTAGTGTATCGGCAGAGATGCATGCAATCTAGCTGACAATTGTTCTACTCTAAATCACAAATACACCCTTAGTCCTGTAGGCTGCTGATTTTAATCCTATGTAACTAAGTTCTTAGAATATTTGTTCAGGCAGCAGATCTAAACAGTGAGTAGAATTATATACCACAGGGCAAAATGTGCTGTCATAAACTCTGCAAGACCTCTCTGTTGGCACCGTGGGAGCCCACCTGTGTAAAGCCCTGCAGCCACATCAAAGAAGTCTCTCTGCTGTAAGACTTCAAATATATTTTTTATCAATGCTTTCAGTGTGCCACATGTTTACATTTACCACACATAAGTACACATGCTGGGGGCAGACAGGCACACCACAGCTGAAGGCATTGCTGACATTCTTTTGGCTAGAAGAATTTAAAGGTTCAGCTCGCATAAGAATTACACACCCTACAGTGACAAATTTCCTTGCTTGTTTGTGTTTGTTTTACTGGAATGGGGACTCTTTTCACTCATTTGTTTTACTGAGGTCTTGATTCAAAAATAAAGTAAATATAAGAATGTTCCGATCCCTCAGACCCAGCAGGGTTTCTGTTAAGCTGCCCACCCCACTGGCCAGAGAGAGAGGATTATTTGAAATTCAGCACATTTGAGGTGAGCTGCACAGTAGAGTCTGTGTGTGCTCACACACTCACACCCCTCAGACCTAAGGGGAAGAGTCATTGCTTCTAGTAGAAGTTGCACACGGACAGTGTATTTCTATGGTTATGGCAGAAATCAATGTGAACAGGCTATATTTGCACAAAACTCTTAGCTCTGATCACCTGCTAAACTTGCTGCCCAGATGTCTTGCTTTACTGCAACTTTTATCATGCAGTTACAGCAGGGCAAGTATAGATAGATGCACAAACCATTGCTCACATTGCATTTGTGATTCCGTTTGTTCTTGGGCTAAATGTGAAGTCATTGTAGTCTATAAGCAATGTGACAAGGTGGAGAAGAAGAGTGAAAGAAAAGAAGAAAGAAAATGCACACTATACGCCCAAGCCCATGTATAATACAGTATAATATATAATAAAATTTTGTGTAATGACAAGTGTGGCATATGTATGTCAGCTTTGACCAAGTGTTGTGTGGCTACTTATCTCTATTAGTGCCACTTTGAAGACACTAGTACAACCAGGGACATAACAACAGTGCAGTGAAACAGAAAACACCTTGTTTTACATGCAATTATGCCTCTTGTGCCTTCTTTCAGTCATTTAGAGCTCTGTAGTAGCTGCTGGCATCAAAGAGTGTCTCTGCATATGTCAGCTAGTGAAAACCAGCCCTTCTGTGACGCAGCTTTCCCCTTTCCAGTGTCCACTCATGTCTGGCCAGTGAAGCAGAGGGCTTAGAAATTACAGCTGTGTTGATAAGAGAGCCACGACATGAAGTGCTAAGTTCCTTAGAACAGTAAGTGCAAAGGTCAGAAAAGCACAAACTGCGAAAGCAGATTGTTTATACTAGCCTGGAAGTACAAAAGTGTAATACAATATAGCTTGTGGTTTTAATGTCATCATGCGCTGCTTTGTAAAGCTACCTTTCTGCTATGCTCCCTGTTTTCCCTGGCTACTGGCCTGTGTGTGTAGCTTCTATTTTTAAAGCTTCCATCCCATATTTGATCATTTATACTGTAGAGGGTAACTGGCGATACTGCTTCCTGTGGAGGAAGCGGAAGGGAGTGGGTGGGGGGATTAGAGGGATGCATGGTCTTGTCTCCCATCTGTAGTCAGCTCTGTAGTTGTTCATGTTTCATCTCCCTTCCGTGTGAGTGTGTCCCCCTCCTCCGTAATATCCTGCACCAGAGCACAGAGCAAACATTTACCACACCACATGTCAAATATTATTTCTGGGAACAAGAGCTGCAAATTATCAGTGCTGAACAATTGTTGGGCACACAGAGAAATTCTCATTTATTGCTCAACAGCAATGTACTCTGTTCTACAATAAACTTCAATACATGTTGTTCTGTTCTTGCATTAGAAACTGTTCCTGTTTCCTCGTTCTTTTAAGAAATTGTCTGTGCTGAAGACACAAAAGAAATATCAGATTTTACCCAAAGACTGCTTCCCCTTGAAGCTCTGCACTGCAGTTGGCAAGAGTGAAATGAAGAAAATTGCAACTGTGCAGCCTCTCCCTCAAGTAATTCAGAGAGTGACGTAATGAGCCGGTAAAAGCAAACCATTGTATCCTGGAAGTGGGAATTGTGAAACAGGAATCCGTTAGGTTGGGCCACAGCCTTTACGCACGTTGAGTCAATTCCAGATTAAGTCAACTGTCACTTCTGAGAAGTTACACAGCTTAGAGCGATTTGTGCAGTAACATCTTAGTAACTTCTGTTCTTACAATTTCAAAAGCTGCTCATGCATTAAACTCAGTGCTGCAACCACAGATGCAGTTTGGATTATTTTTTCTTATGTGCATTTTAATTTCATGCTAGTGATGTGGCACCAGGGATGGCATTGTTAATGGGTCAGTTGGTTGGCCTGTTGGTCATATCTCAACAAATATTGCTATGAAATTCTGATCAGACATCAGTGATCCCCAAAGGATAAATCCCATAGACTCTGGTGATTCCATGACATTTCCCCCAGTGTGACCAGCAGATAAAAGTTTTCACAACTAATAGATAAACTGGCAAAAGATTTGGTGCAGACATTCTGTGATCCCCACATGATGAATCCTATTGACCACCTTGAGGATGACATATTTAGTTGTATGCTAAACTAAGATGGTGACAATGGGAAAAGGTGCATAGTATTGTCATTGTAAGCATGTTAGTCCACTGACGTTAGCATTTAACCCCATTGTGTAGTACAGGCTGACACAGCTGCTAGCTTGGCTGATGCTTAGTCTTGTAGTTTGAAGTTTTAAATATAGATGGAAAAGTCTCCTGTGATTCTACCATAACAGAAGGACGGTAATGTCAGTGATATCAGCGACTATTTTTCAATAGAAATTCCTTGAATTTTTGGTCAACTAAAAACTACGCGCCCTCATCAACTCATTGAATGTACTACACCCACCAGCAGCTGCAATAATAACATTGTCAGCAATTGTCTCCATTTTTGTACGGCTTGTTTTATTGACTTAGAAAAATTTGGTGTGGTCAGCTATATGCTTATCATAATTTTAAGCTTAGAGCACTGATGGCAAATTTCCTGCATTGCTCTTTGTATAATAGAATTGATTGAACTTCATCTCCTCATGTTCATGTGTCACTTAAATGGGATCAATTACAAGCAGTTTTCAAGCCTTGATTTATAGATTAGGTAACAACAGTAATTACTATATAATATCAATAAAACATCAAATCTAAGTGAACCTTTTTTGAACCTTGTATCATGTCATGAATAGCCTCAGCAGTATTTTTAGCAGCAGTCTGACCTTCTCTAACCCTCTGGGAACAACTTATTGCCAATAGATTTATTACACTGTCACTTGGTTGGTTGCCTTTGTACAAATACCAACTTCATCTCTACACTAATTAACGTACATGTAGTAAGTGGGTTTTTTTTCTTGCACAGGTTTGAGCACAGCTGTCCCAAAACTGCAATGTCATCAAAAATGCAGAGCTCCAGTAGCATAGCTCAGGCCAGGCGGACAGTGCAGCAGCTGAGGATAGAGGCCAGCATCGAGAGGATAAAGGTGCGTTTATATTCATAGTCATTCACCCTGAGTGGTCTGCTTCTGCTACATGTACGTCAAGGTGAATCAGTGTGTGGATTTATTTCTTTGCAGGTGTCCAAGGCTTCATCGGACCTGATGCGCTACTGTGGAGAACACGCCAAGAATGATCCGCTGCTCATGGGCGTCCCCGCTTCAGAAAACCCTTTCAAGGACAAGAAGCCTTGCACTGTTTTGTAGGGCAACACCTGAACTCTTGCTGCTTTTCATTTTGATGCTTATGTGGAAAAGAGCTGATAGTAATACTGTTCACAACTTGCCTTAAGGCCAGTGCACCCCCTTACTTTTTCACATGCCTGCTGCAGTTTGATAAGGAGTATATTCCTCTCTGCCTTTCAGTAGATAGTGGTTACACCAAAGAACAGGCAGAAATCTGAAGCTGTGGCCTCGGATCAAAGCTTTAGCCCAAACAAAGGTGATTAAAAGTTTGCATGAAGGCTCAGTGGTGACTTTTCTTTTCTCTGTGCTGTTATCTGGCAAGATCTAGAAGGCCACAAACCTCAGCCTGAAAGGAACTGTGCCATCAAGGGAGAGTTCCTGTCTCTCTAATTATCTCAGCGTGCATAAACAAGCCCCCTCAATCATTTAGGCTTTCAGCTTTCACCTCTTTCAGGCTTACTTCAGGAAACAGTTGTTGTAGTTTGTGCACTACTGATAATGAGCGCCTGAGATAATGATGTCCTGTTGGACAAGTAAATTGTACTGTCCATCACAGGAGGACAAATACAAAGGGCAGAAGTCTATATTATTCATATATTTTGTCATCTAGTCACAGTCAGAAATAATAGTCTTGAAAAATTAGCTGTTAAATTGTTCCCAACTCTCACAGAACAAGACAACAACATTTTTTTGCCACTCTTAGGATGTAGTGTAGTGCCCTTGCAGTGGAGAGCCAAGATGTTGAGATGAGTTGACTGAAAATTTGTTTTCTACAACCCAGTTTTCTGTTTTCTACATCCCAGATATACAACACACTTCATATCACCACTACCAACTTCAACTAAATCCAGTGCAAGCCATTGAATATCAGTGTATGAAGTCTAAAACTGATGAGTAATTTTTCCTGTCTGTCTTTTGTTAAATTCATTTTGTCATACATTTGCCTTAGAAATGAATGTACAACTTTGAGTACAATCATCAATTAATATGAGACACCCATAAATAAAAGCACCAGTATGACACATGGTGTCGCTGCACTTTGTACATGACCCTTTTGCATGAGGTAGTGCTTATTCCTTAAAATATGGAGACAGATATTCAGCCATTATTGCTGAAGAAAATAGTCAAGACCAATCTGTGCCATCTGATCAGTGTCACTGTTCCACTTCTGGTCTGGTCTTTTTTTTTGCCAGCTGTTTCTCTGTTTGTCTCTGCAGAGCTGAGGCTTATTGCTGTACTATTCAGGCACTTTGAAATGTGTAAACACCAGATGACTGTTATACTCTTGAGTTTAAAACATTCCATGTTTACAGCTGCTCTACAGTTTACTTTAGTTTGATCGGCGGCATATAGCTGTAACTTTGTCATTTGTGTGTTGGTGCTCGCGCAAATACGTAAGCAACTAATTTTGCAATTTTACCAGCCAGGGCCTTAACAATGAAGTGATCCTGCTTCAACCTCTTGACTACCTTTTAGTCACACAAGTGCTGTTGTCTAATACTGTGAATAACAAAGACCCTTTAGGTGAAGGGATTATATGTTATCTTTAGGCTATTAACCCTGTGTCTGACATCCTATTTCAAAATGACTCATGTTCAGTAATGATTTGCATTAAGATATTTCTCATATGTCTATAAATATGGTAGTGCTGTATGTATGTCCATGTATCACAGTATGTGCTTGCTTGTAACTGTTTAATGTATTTCACAGGACTACACTGATTCAGTCAAACCTAAACTTTGAATTTCTGTTTTGCGACATTAATTCAACTTTTTGAATTAAAAACTGAATGTGATGTTTTGGTTAATGATGTATTTGGTTGATTTTTACTAGTCAGTATGAATTAGTGTTTGTATTAGAAAAACGGTCACAATGTTTTCTCACTCATGGTAAGTGTAGGTGACAACTGACTGTGTCATGTTCTGCCTTTACCTGTTTGTGGTAAGTGCAAATAAACCTATGGAAAACAAGTAAGTAAAATAAGTCTCTTTTTTCAGCTAATATAGAATTTGAAAAGTAAACCTTAGACATTCTTATGTGCTAAGCTAAAATATCTGATGAGTTTGAATTTAGTGAACTCCAAAAACATTTGGTTAAGACTGTGTTTGAATGATGCATTTATTAGTGTTTATGAGAATCTTTGAAAGATGATGATCATCTTAAAGCATTATTCATATGATTCAAAGCTGCACTAGTCAATATTTTGGTGTTAACAATGGGCAGGTTGACCATATGCACTGTGAATGGGTCACTGATAGTGATGAACCCACAGAGAATTATAACCAGTTGGCCTCATCTCTACAGCATTTTATCATCTTTCAGCCCACTGGCCCTTAATGTAATTGTATGGTTCAGTCTCACGGCTCTCATCAGACTGGTTCCCAACCACAGTAGACTTCAGCTGCAGTGTAAAAGCTCACTAAAACTAATAGCCCTGTATGCTACCTGCCTAGCACCACACAGCAGCAAAAGAGCCAGATATCTGCCAGATATGTGTGGAGACCAAAACAGAAAAAAGAAGAGTGGACTTCCATTTGCTGGGTGCACAGAAACAGGATTCCAAATGAATGCTAATGTTGCGCTGTGACTGCTAGGTGATTCAGCAGTCCTTTGCTGATATATATCAACTTAATAAGGTGATATGATATTAGTATTGAGTTTAAAGCTTGTTCCACTGCCAACTGGCCAACAAAATCAAATAATGCTGCTTGAATATGAAATTACAGGGCACTTAGTGTGTTCACATTATTCACTGAGGCTGAGTCCCTTTAAGAGTTCACATGGGCTAAAATAGATACTCATTCTACTAGTTGCAAATACATTTGATCATCTTTGTCTTTCAAACGGTTTTTTTAAAACTCTGGTTGTAGTTCAAGGGGATACACTGATGCATCCAACACTAAACATTAGCATCTATCAGACACAACATAGTGTCTGCTGGTATTCATGATATACTGTCTGTATTTTGAGGTTGGTAACACTTACCATCCCAAATGGAGAAAGAGATAACTGTTCAGCCAAAACTATTATGACCTATTTGCACTAATGAAGGGAATTAGTCATTAACAAGGTCTGTTGTTAAGCAATTGCCGTTCCTTTGTCAGAATCACTGATCACTATGTTCAAACAAGTGGATGAGTGTCAGGTCAGGAGCACATAAACATTCTGGTTTGCTCTAATTTCTCAGTATGGGTGTTTCTTTGCCCCCAGGTCATGGGCAGCATGTTATGCAATAATCCCTGCTCTTCTAGGCAGCTTTTTCTCTCAGACTCCTCAGGTGTGATGTTACATCCACAACAAGGTCAGCCCACATTTTGTTGGCCTGCATTGATGTAACCCTCAGCCCAGTCAGATGATTGATAGGACTGGCTTTGTAGTGGCTTCATTTGCAGTGATTGTGTTACCTGTTTGTGTAGTGTAGTGGAGAAGCTCAGGGGTAAGCCAATAATCCAGTTTCTGTAATATCTCACCTACTTTTAGTGGCTCCTCCCTGTGTGACAGAAAACCTTTGGTCGAGGAAAAAACTGTTGCTGTCTTTTACTGATCAAAACTGGCATTCAGGTGTCATGTTATTGTCACCCTGTTCTGCTTGTTCTGGTGTTACTGTTGCACTTTCCAAGAGATAAATCAAATCTCAGACCATTACCATTGGCATATGTGTCTCACTGAGAAGGGTCCAGTTTGCTGATTGGCCACTTTCCTAAAGAAAGACAGCAACAAAACTAGTGTCATTGGAAAACTGTGACCAGAGTGTTCTGTCACAGACTGTGGGACTGAAGTGACTCTAACATCTGTTCAGTGGTGTGTAGATCTGCATGTTTTAGCCTCAGTGCACATTTTGTCACGTTTGCAAATGGCACCCTTTACCCTCAGTCAATTTAACATGTCCTCAGAGCCTCCAGCCACTGTCACACCCTACATTCCTTTCCAGTCTTCTAGTCAGTCCTGACCCAGTTTTTCTTCCCCATCTGCTTTCTACAAAACTGACAGCACCACCATGGCAGTTTGCTGTCCTAATATCCCGGGCTGCACGCTCTCTCTGCAGCAGGCCAGCCTCACTGCGTACACTGCCTGTTAATTACAAGTGTTACTATTGTCAGCGTGTCAGTGGTCAGGGGGAACGCCTCTATTCATGCAGCTATTTTTAGCCCTGGAGCTAAAGTACTGTACAGCTCTAGCAATGGAGACCTGAATAGCCCTGACTCACCCATCCATTGTCTCTTGACCCTCTGTGTAAAAGGCTTTGTCCCTCCCCATTCTACGCAAGCACCAATAACTTCTGGTTTTCTCTTTTAGCGACCTGAAATGGGTCTTCAGTGTGGATTTTTCTCTTCTTGCCTCTGCTATTTTTAATCTGCTCAGCAGTAAATTTAGCTGTGATTGCGTAGATGCAGAGGGCTGTGAAAAATGAGCGGTCACGACAAGCCCCATCCCACACAGATTCAGCTACAATGGGAATACTCCTCCCCTCAATGTAACTAGATCTTGAAAATGTGCAAAAGGTCACATTTTACCAGAGTTCCCATGCAGGAGTAAGCTGATTTCAAGGAATCTCCTGCTTATGACAGATTTAGCCCAGAATAGGTGACTACTTTAAATTCTATATAACAATACTTTTGACTCAAGTAAAAAGTGGAAAATATTGTAGCAGACTAAGCAAAAAAAAAAACAACAAAAAAACAAAAAACAATCTTGCTGTTGGTCCAAGAGACACAACTTACACAAAAGGATAGAAATATGCTGAGTAAATACTTTAGCCTGCCCAGTGACATGCTAGGCCAATATCCACACCCTGTGGGGCAACACATTGCTTCATTTGAGTTGGCTCTGGGCATGAGAGGCATGCACTATTCCTCTGTACAGTGTGACTTCCTACAAGCAGGCTAAACCTGTTGTACCAGGAAATCATTAAGGCAAAACCACCTGGAGAACTGTTGGTTGTTTGTTTATTTCATTCAACTTAATAAATTCCATGAACTATGCACAATAAATATAATTCATTAAATTAATGACACTTAAAAACATCAGTTAGTGGACAAGTCTAAACATTGTATTGCCCCTAATATAATAATAACAACAAACTGTGAAAAGTTTCCCTTTTGAGTTATCAAAGTGACAAGTCTTAAATACTATTAAATAAATGTGCTGTTAAAGAAATGCTTGGATTTGGTCAAATTTTCATGTGAAATTCTCCAAGCTGAGAAGCTCTGACTGGTCCACTCCAGTGTGGTCCAGTTCCTGGGAGTCTTGTCAACTGAGGCTCTCTGTGTGCTCCCCCCCCAGCCCCACGCTTCTGCTCACCATGTGAGCCTGTCCACTCACATGATTCAGTTTCCTGTAAAGGCTTCTATCTCGGCAGAGAAAGGTGTAGTCATACGCTGGAAATCCTGGAACCAAGACTGCTGAGTCACTCTTCCTTGGCCCACAAGTTCACCCTGACCTGGTAAAGTTGCTGGAACTGTCTCTCTTCCTTCTGTTCTTTTTTTCTGCCCCTCCCATCTCTGTCCCTGGGGCGCTATCCAAAGAAGTCCAACACAGACATTAACACAGGCCTGGTGAAGTTACTTTTCCCCCAATGCACACAATACATTAATATTCCAAGCAGTTTCATCGGTCGGGCAGGTTGATAACAGGCACCCATTGATCCAAACAGCGACTGTCTCTGCAGAATCTGTTCACTTTGCTCAGTGCAGGGTCCTTCCACAGTGATGACTGAGGATTCTGCAGGAGAGGGGACAAAGCAGTTACCATCTGCTGATTTATGAATGTGCAGAATGTGCACTCTGATTGCACAACCGTAACTAGTAACAATTCCTTGCAAGAATGACAAAGGCCTTGGGACTAATTCTAGCACAACCTCAGGAAGTGAGCAATGTCCTGCAGCTCTATAGTAAACAGAGATGAGTAACGGAACTTACCGTAACAAGAACACAGTGCAGGTCCATGGGCTCCCCTCCAGGTTTCACTCCACCAAGGATTTCTGCAAGGCGCCTCAAGTTGCTCACACGCAGGATGTTGATGTCATTCTCACAGCAGAATGCCTGGATTAAGGTGAAATGAATCTGGAGAGCCACATCCTCCTCATCGTCTGTGGCCAGCAGACACAACACCACATTGTCTGGGTCCCTGAAAGAAACAAAGAGAGTTGTAAGGAACAGGAAACGAAAATACAGTTATCTCACACCCATCCTAAGTGGATTTATCGGAGCTACAGCGGTAATGCTATTTTTAACTTACGCATTTAGTGACTTTGCTGCCTCATAGACTCCAACAGTGATGCAACCCTGAGGCAATGCAGAGCTCAGGACCTCCTCTAATGCTTTAGCCACCGATTCCATCCTAAGGAAACAACAATGGAAAACATGTATTAACAAATAAACTCACAAAAAACACAGCAACACTATCACATTGTGACAGCTGACTGTTTATGCCCGGGTCAACCAATAGTTATTCATATGAGATGATATCTAATGATGCAACGTTACAAGTGTGATACACGCTGCAACGTGTACAAAGACAGGCCAGTAAGAGCATCTGTTTATCAAACCAACATAACGAACGGACCTTAACGTTAGCAAAAACTGCTAAATAGCATAATTAAAGCTTGACGTTGACGTTAGCTGGACGTTGAACTTATGTTAACTGACAATGCAGTATGCGACCTAACAACGTTAAACAACAGGCAGAACTGACGAAAATAGTGAAATAAAAAGAGTAAAATAGTGAAATGAAACATGTCCAAGCTAAAGTATTTGCAGCGGTTAAAAACGGTTTAAAAGTTCACATCAAAAACAAGCTGCAACTTGAGCAAATGCATAAAGTGCAAAGAAAACAGCACATGCTAACCTTTCTGAAGAATTATCTCCACTGCTCTCTTCAAAAGTCATATTGCACATCCGAGCGGCTTTGTATCCTAAAATGTCCAGAATGGAGTGTGTGGTCTCGTGTGTGTGTGTTGAGGTTCTCTCTCTGTCTGACCGGTCACTGCTGTGTTTCCACTAGTAAAACGCTGCGTGCTCACAACTCATTTGCATAAACCGATCTCATTGGTCACACTGGAAATGCTTTTTTCCTCTTGAAATACATTTCCCTGTCGTCTTTGTGAATGTTGCGACATCCTGTGGCCGCGAGCTCGCAATTACAGCCATTGTCATGTTCAAAATGAAGCTATATTTCCAAACACTTGCTCATGTTCACGTAGTCACACATCAGCAGTATTTAGTCATCTTCAGCGCCAGATGATGAAAGTTATGGCAACGTATGGGCTTTCAGTGATAAATAACCCTGTTGTTGTTTATACGTGTTATGTTGGTTCAGTAACTGCAGAATAGGTTGTCAGCAGGAGTGAAAGACATTTTGTCAAACGTGGACTTCTTTTACTAATCACACACACAAAAAAGGATTCATAAAAACTATTGATTAGGTTCTCATTAATACAAAGAATGTCAGATGGCTAACAGAAAATGAAATGAACTGAAACAGGGGTTATTGTACATTTTATTAATATAGTTACTGAATTTGACAAAGTGGAGTCATTTATTTCAATAATTACCAATGTCTCACATTATTTGACACTTTGAAATTTGAGTTTTAATTTTTAGTTTTATGCCAGTCTGAAATCTGTGACAATCTGAAAGTGTATTGCAGTGCAACAACTGTCCTCTATATCCTCCTCTTCAAAACTGTGAGAAAAACAATTAAAACTTTTTTGTTAGTTAAAATATAAACTGTAAAAACTAAAAAAAAAAAAACTATAACTATAAAAAAAAATATATAATACAAAGATTTGATTCATACACATAATAATACACAATAGAATGTTTACTAACCATTTCTATAAATGTTTTATTAGACTCTATAATACATAGTGTTTGATGAAATTGGCAAAAAAATACAAAGACAGACTTTCTTAAATCATAAGGAAACAATTCAGGCAAAATAGAATAGAAATTACGGAGCTTAAGTAAAGTATGTACAATGCAGTGGCTGAGGACAAGGTCAACAGATATGGAACATGGGATATGAAATATGTTGGTGGACCATGAGAATGCAACAAACTGAGACTGTGGATATAAGAAATATAGAAGTAAACATATAGTGTAAAATAGACAGACTGAGTATACAGGACCGTCTCTGTAGACAGGAGATGTTGCACTTTTCACCTCACAATATAAAATGTGCTAGAGAGCCTCTAGTGGGGATTTAGGGTGAAAGTTTTTCCACTACAAAAAAAGTCCAAGTTGTTACCACTGACTCGGAATCAGTTTCCTTATGACCGTCATCCCTGTAACATTACTAAGACAGACCGGAGACCAGCCGACTCTGAGTAACTCTGACCGTCCTCTACATCCTTCCTACCGGCAACGTGGCAGGACTCAACACTTCAAAGATGTGCTTTTCCCCTCATGTCACCTACAGTCCACGGATAGTCGAGTGGAATTGACACAGCGAGGCTGACCGCACTCTTCTTTTTTCATAATTCGCATAAAGATTGACGTGATTTCCTCTTTTCCTGCTTTGTGGGACTGCAGCTGTCAAACTCCTCAGGGCGTGCTCCACTGTTTACTTTCAGTTCACTGAGAATACACAGGTTGGGATACACAATGCAAACACAGCGGAGATGAAGCATTCATCCCATCATCATGGGATGATGATTTTTTAAAAAGTTTTACATTATTTTTTGAAGCCTTTTTGTAACTTTTTGTACTTTGCTCGGAAAATGTACCGTCTTATGTAGCACCTGTGCAACAACTCTTCTGGTTATATGGGTCACAGTATTTTGTGAACTTTATCCTCTTGTTATCATTCTGACTTGTTATCAGCTCATGTTGTGAGTCCCCAGTGAAATGATGTGGCAGTCGTGAATGTACTTTGACTGCGTCTGGCACATGTAAGCTGTAAGTACACAAATAACGTTTATACACATTTCTTCTTGCAGATGTTACTTTGAAACTGGATTTCCTAGAAACAGATTTGCAAACTTCTCAGGTGCAGGGGTCGTCATGGATCACAGAGGTCACCCCTGGCCCGACTCTGGCCGTCACTCCCACAGAACCAAAGACAGAGAGGACTACTACAGGTATCCTCAGCAGGGCAGGGATCAGAGCTACCCACCATCAGACCCCAGAGAGAGGGACAGACACTGGGCTCATCCTGATCCCCGTTACAGCGCTCACTTCACCAGTCCTCCTGCCAGACCAGAGCAGTATCCTTACAACTCCCACCAGTATCCGTATGGCTATGGGCGACCAGAACATCAGAGACCCCAGTCCAGGTGTGTGCATTTACAGTTCTTTAAATCCTATGGGAGAGAGTTGTCTATTAATGATCTTAGTAGGAAATCTCACACTGATTTCCCTTACTATAAGAACAACTTAATATTAGGATGTATGCAGTAATGCACTGTAAACACAAAGGGTTTAATACTTTGTAGTATGGTGTACTGGTCTTGGAACAGCATGGTGGTGCAAAAGCCCAGGCTCGAGTATGTAATCCACTGGACTGAGTGCATGTTTGCCTTCCTGCTGCTGATACTCACCAGACACCTGTCACAATGAAAAAGGTTAAAGGAAGAAGGGGAACACTGTTACCTTCAATATAATTGTTAGATTTTGAATATATCCATATTTTCATAGGTGAAGAAAATGAATGAATGCATTGAAGTGACTAGAGGCCCTTTATTTCCAGGCATGGGTATGACTACCCACCCCACAGCCACTGGGACCACAGAGACCACTATGGTTATTATGACCATGACTACTACAGAGGACAGCATGGACGACCAGGTATCATTACACAAAACAAGTCTGTTTGACAACAAAGCTTTTACTGGCAATGTGCTACACTCTATGTGTTGGTTAAATAAATAAAATGGTACTGTTCTGTATGGTATTATTTGCTTTAAGATGCCAGCCATTGGGGTCCCCAAGACTCATGGGGAACAGAGCGTTTCCATGACAGAAAACACAAGCAGGAACATTCAGGGAGCTCCTACTCAGAGGAGAACAGGTGAAGAGCAATATTTTACTTCTATGCTTTGCTTGAGACTGGAGCTGCAACTATTATGATTAACCCATAACTCGTTCAACAGAAAACTGATAAGTCACTTAAGAGGAGAGTTAAGATCTGAGTATCTGCTGGATTTCTTAGTCTTCTATGATAGTAAACTGATTATCTTTGAGTTTTGGACTTTTGTTAACTCAATTAAAAAAAAAAAAGACATCTTGGGTTGGGCTTGGGTTCTCAGAAATTGTGATAGCAAATGGCTAAACTGAGAAAGCAATCACCACATTAATCAGTGATTTAAAAGATAACCATCAGTTGCAGCTCTATTTGAGAGTAGTAAGCTATTAAGTCCTATTTTAAATTCTTTATTGTGGAAAGGTTGGTGATGTATGCAATTTCTGTAGTATTTTTGCCCACTACCACTCCAAATGGAAATCAAATGGTGCTATACACCAGTACTATAATGGTTTGGTTTTTTTTAACGGTAAATAATATTGATTATACTGTAACAATAAAAATGGCTGGGGTGCAGTGGTAAAACCAGTAAATCTTTAGATTTATATGTCAGTATATTCACAAAAGGTTTCTTTTAAAATAATAATGTATAAGGAGATGTAAAAGACAAGGATGTTCCAAAGGCTGAGTGTTCCAAAATCTGGGGGCATCAACTGCAGAAGCAAAGGCACCCTTGATCACCAGCCAAGACATGGGAATAACCTTGATGAACCTCAGGTTTCTGTGAGCAGTCTGTGTTTGATCAGTCATAGATGCTATTGTTGTTCCTGATAATGAAAGTCTTACTTCAAAACATACTACTTGTTGGAGCTTGCTGCATCCATAGACAGGTCATAAGACAACAGGCACCTGGGTACTGACATGCAAAAGGTCCCCCACTCCTCCTACACAGGGACCACGTGGTTTCACATCTTCTGACTGAATCACTGTGCATTTTTGTAGTAATAGAAAGTACCATAATGGACATGTAGTTATATTGAAATATAACACATTATTCCTTAATTTTTTCCAGGTATGACCAAGGGAGAGACAAGTCCCAGCATTACCTCAATGACTATGAGGAAAATCCTTCTAAGGAGAATGAAGAGGTTTCCTCTTATTACCTTGGGACATTAGAAAGTTCCAGAACCTCAGGTTTATCTTCCAGCAGCTATGAACTGAGTCAGTACATTAATGGAGCTGAACACAGTGACCCTGTCCCACAGCCCGGTCACACATCTGATGCAGGTGAGTGTACAGTTAAAATTGTTGTCCCTCACGTCCACTTCACTTTGAGTTTATCATGACACATGTTCTTTTATGCATCATATCTCCTCAGAGCATGGACCTGGGTATCTGACCTCAGCTCCTCTGAAGTACTCAATCCCTCATGCAGTAGTCAGCTTCGGACCTGCAGGCCAGCTGATTCGGGTCACTCCAGGCTTGTCCACACAGGAGAACGTCAGCCAGCTGGAAGTCCACAGTCTGGAAGTAGGTTCAGCATTAGCCCGGGGTGATAACACTGTAACATTAAAATGTCTTGTTTTTAGCCACCAGAACTGTTTTCATGAATAAGACTGCAAAAGATAATCTTTGTCTTTACCCCTGCACAGGTCATTCTGAGTGAGACACAGGAACAGCAGGAGATGAGAAACTTTCCTGGTCCACTAACTAGGTAGTGCTTTTTTACTTGAGGTGTAATTCTGAAAATGGTTATCACTAAATCACCATTGATGAGAATGACAAGCCTGAAATAGTTTTTAGTCTCTATGAAAGATTTTATTTCACATTCAGTGTTGTATGAATTTGATAGTTTGTCATATTTCTGAAGGGAAGATTTGCACAAAGTGGATGCTATAGAGTTTGCCCATCAGAAGGCAGGCGTCTGCATGAGAGACGACAAGCTACATGGAAAGAGCTCTGCTGCCCTCTTGTGGAATCTACTGATACTTCTCTGCAGGCAGAACGGAGTAAGAGCATCATGAGTTGTCATCAAATAACATTAGAGCAATTATCATGTTTTTTTCCTGACAATTCTCACTAAATTTCCATTGTTTCAGCAAATAGTTGGATCAGATATTGCAGAACTGCTGATGCAGGGCTCAGATTCAGATGGAAGCTGGGAGTCAGATGCTCCCACACTCATTGACTTCAGTGAGAGCACGAATACTGAAGCGCCGCCTCAAAAAGGAGAGGACCTACTCACAGGAAACTGGAGCAGTTTCAGCTCTGAAACTTCTGAGAAGGACCTGCAGAGCTACACTCAACTGCTGCTGGCTGGAAGAAAGAAGGTTTCTACCTTTCTATCTCACTAATCATCTGATGTTCTCTGTAGGCTCCTCTGTTTTCTCCTCCTCTGTTGCTCTAAATTGGAGATTATAAGCTATCTCTGGTACAGGATGTAAATGTGTTTTCATGATGTGTTTGGATTGTTACCACTATATGATTAAACTGTCAGTTGATGAATTGTTTTATCAGGCTGTGACTGTCATCCAATCAAGAAACCTCAGATTAGGGCTTTAAAAATAAAGGACGAATAAGTGGTTTCATAGCTATAAGCACAGGTCAACATTAGGAAGGTCATCCCAGATACAGCACTAACCCGGTTGCCAAAACTACTATTACTGCATATGGATGTCATACTGTGTTGAGATCTGCGTGCTTGTCCCCTCACTCCTTCCCATGTGTTTTCCAGGAGGCCTTGGAGTCAGCTATGAGCAGTGGCCTGTGGGGGCATGCACTTTTTCTGGCCAGCAAAATGGACAACAGGTCCTATACCACTGTGCTGAGCAGGTGAGAAAAGCAAAGTGATCTAAGACATGACAGCTGCAAGAAATCAGTATACAACTTTGCACACGAGCAGTAATTATGGTTGGCTTTGAACGTGTGTTACAGCTGCCAGGCAGATAGGGGCAGTATTTCAGTCACTTGTATTTGGAGTATGTGCACAGCTTTATAATACTCTTGTTCATTAACCAAATAGCTTCAATAATAAGAACTTTCCCATCAGCCTCAGCTGTATGTTAGTTTAATGCTAATTAGCAGAGCAGTACTGTACCTAAGCACAGCCTCGCAGAGCTGCTAGCATGGCTGTAGACTTGTTTTGTTAATTTATGGAACTTAACATGACCATGACACATTCAGTCAATATTTCCATGTAGGCCCCCTGAAGAGATGTTCAGACAATTTACTAATGAATTATGAACAGCTGATTGCACACCGATAGTATCCAGCTGCAGTTACATCTAAGGGACAGAGTTATAGACGCACAGATTCTCACACTTGTGACACTTGGTGTAGCACATGGTATCTTACTCCATCCAACAAGTCCTGTGCCTTTCCCACAGCCCTGTGTCCAAAAATACTGTGCTTTATTTAGAATTTGTAGAAGGTGATTACAGTAACAACAGGAAGAGATTAGACTTCTGGAACACTCTGACATGGCTTCATTTTTATAAACATTTTGAAAAAGTGTTTAAAAAAAGTTTTATATTCTTAAATTGTTATGATATTTGTTGATCAGTTCTGAGGGATGTATTTCTAATTCTGAAACGTGTGTATTTAAAGATGAAATTTATCATTCATTTATCAGTGATAGTCCCTTTTTCTTGTGAGTCCAATTCCACCTTGAATTTATCATGGAGTTGCACTGGGTACTCCACAGAACAGAGACCATTACAGTGTCAATCATCTGGCTTGACATTTATCACGTTCAGTTAAAGCCTTTTGATCTCTGTGCACCTGTCTCAGAGAAATCATCCAGTATGGAAAAATCACTAAACTGCAGGTTATGTGAAATAGTTATCATGTAACCCAATCCATTTTACAGACTATTTTGGCATCAGCAATATGCCTTCCAGCAGCATATGTCAGGCTGTCAGTAGAGGAATGTCTGAGGGCAGGGCTGAAAGGCTGATTTTAATTTGTGATTGACAAGAGGGGCAGAATATGATCTATACGCATGGTGTATAATTTCTCTACAGAGTAGTAGTAGGAATGTTCTTTAAATGTAATGGGTCCTGTTTTAGTACGGTGACTCTGCTGCTAGTATGTAATAAAGACTTGATTACAATGTGCAATACCATAAAGTGCTCTATTTGCAGGTTTACAGGCCAGCTAACGGCCAGTGATCCCCTCCAGACTCTGTTCCAGCTGCTGTCTGGGAGAATCCCTGCTGTAGCCACGGTAAAACATGCAAGACATCATTTAAACTCTCAAACAACCCAATCGTCACAGTTTAATTAACTTTATTCTAAATCTCATGTCAATGTGTTAGCTGTTAAGAGTGTTGATAGTGACGTTCTGTGCCCAGTGCTGCGGAA
Source organism: Lates japonicus (assembly GCA_033238685.1). Classification (NCBI taxonomy): domain Eukaryota; kingdom Metazoa; phylum Chordata; class Actinopteri; family Centropomidae; genus Lates; species Lates japonicus. Next base: position 2,823,815 of record BRZM01000079.1, on the reverse strand, counting down.
ATGAAAAATTGGGAAACTGGAGGCCCCATCTGGCCGTCATACTCTCCAATGAGACGGGATATCCTTCTATCCATCAGAAGGCCATCATCACCATGGGAGACACACTCGGTATAGACACACTGTCTGACAGACTGACAGTTTGTAATGATGTTCCTGTGCAGACGTAAGAGCTGATTGTTTTGTGCTTCTCCTCCTCGAGCAGCCTCCAGAGGCCTCCTACATGCCGCCCATGTGTGCTACCTGACAGCCAGTGTTCCCTTTGGGGCATTCACACAGAAGGCAGAGAGACTGGTGCTTCTCAGCAGCAGCCACAGGTGAGCTGTGCCTGCTCTTTGGTGCTACTGCTACTAATAGGTGTCATTCTAGTCATACTTTTGAAGGAGATATAGGACTGAGAGCAGCAATATGAGTGATTTTATAAATCACCACCAGAAAGTCAATAGGTAAATTTCTTCTAATGATCCTTGTTTTAATGTCTCCCTCTCCTTTTCCTCAGGCAATCTTTTAAATACTTTGCCACAAACTCTGCCATCCAGTGCACTGAGCTCTATGAGTACTGCCAGACACTTGCGGGCAAAAGCTTTTCAATACCATCCTTCCAGGTAGCCCCTCACTTACATCAGATCTTAACTCTTGACCTTTAAATAAGCCTAAGGTATTTTCCTCTTTCAGATAAAAAAATTTAACTTTAACATGTACGTGATGCTGAATATTAGTTGTGTTGTGGTCAGGTGTATAAGTTCCTGTACGCCAGTCGACTGTTGGATTGTGGGCTTTCATCTCAGGCCTTCCATTACTGTGAGGTGGTAGGACAGACAATCCTCAGACAGAGGGAGCCTTTCTTTGTGCTGACTAGCGAGGTTATTAAGGTATACATACTTATTATGTCTTGCATATTTGACTACTCCAATCAGATTGATAGTCTGTCTATGAAAGTCTACATGGCTATACTGAATGTATGTTTTCTCCTGCAGCTGGCAGACAGACTGAAACACTCCGAGGGTCAGTTCAGTGAAGCAGGTGTCTGTGGAGCCGAGCTGGAACCCGACTGGCTCCAACAGCTGCGTGCTAGGCATCACAGTTTCCAGGTGATCAGCTTCTCTGCTGCTTTCATTTCACACGTTTACCTCTGTCTGAGAGTAAAAGCATCTGATCACAGTGCTGTAACAGAAGAATGTGGAGAAGTATGAAAATGAGGCCAAACTGTCTTTGTTTTATGTGATCACGATTCAGTTTTAGCAGTAGTCACAACAACCTGTTAGATACCAGTTGCTCCCAGAAGTGACTAGTGAATTAATTGTACCTGGCAAAGCTGCTTTGTTCCCCCACATCAGTGCTTGATTTAGGCCAGTGTCACCTTGTACCCACCATGGGCGTGTTAAATTTGTTTTTAATTACTAATTGCTGTACATACTTTTTCATAAATGCAGGTGCACATGATGTTGTAGGACAAAGTAGGTCTTTTTGTTCAAACAAGCCATGGGAAGAGACAAAAATATGCAGCTGTCTAAGGCACAATTCGTAGCCTAGTTGAGTAAGAAAACTGCAGGAAGACCATAGAATTCTGCTCGTGCCTTTGAAATCCTCTGTAGATGGCTGGCACAGAACACAGTCTGTACAGGTGTACTGGATTTACTGTTAGTATTTCATATCATGACGTAGTCATTTTTATGCTCAAATTAATAACTGTTGCCCTTAATTCTTGTCTCTAAATGCTGGATGAGCATGTTTAGTATTGGAAACTTTTTATTCCATTTACAATTTACCGTGTTGTTCAGTTTGGTTCCAAAATGTCTTTTTCTATGCAGTAAAGCTTCTTTTAGCCATGCTCTAGGGACTGCAGTGACAACCCGTCTTTAACTCAAAGCACTGCTGTGCCTAAGTGCAGATTCTGAGTCTTGTACAGACACTAAAACTACTGTACATGTCTAACCTTAATATTTTGCTCAGACGGGGAGTTATGACTGTACTGAAACATACGAGCCAGCACCTGCTTTGGCCTATGACGACAGCAAAGTGCACTCAGGTAATTTTTAGCCTCCTCATTACTTTGACTTATCTACTGTGTGGCCTGTCTCCCACCAGAGAGCAGTATCTTCTTTCATGTACATCAACTAATACCTAAGTAAAATGCTTAATACTAAGGTTTATTTCTCTTTTTTCTCCAGAATCTGGCCTGGATGACCTGAACTATGACATCCAGAGTCCTGAGCCTGAACTCCTTTATTACAGAGGCAGTGAGGATCAAGAGAGCCTTGTGCATCAGACTGAAGGAAACCCTGAGGAAATGACAGCGTTATCATGGGACACCAGAGGAGCTCAGGACTGGTACAAAATGTGCAGCAGCATGCTTTTATCCACTTGTGTCAGCCTCATAGATAAAAACTCTTACTACGCATATGATATCTAGTCTTAAAAGACCCTGTTATATCACCGTCCTCTCCCTGTTGCTCTGTCTAGGCCATGCGCCAATCCTCCGATTCCAGTAAGCCGAGTTTATGCTCCCTCAGTGCCCACAGTGGCCACAAGCCAAGACTTCAGTTATCATAACACAGATAGTGCTGAAGTCAGAACTGCCTCGCCACATTGTCCTCTGAGTAATCTATCATCAGCTGCAGAGGGTGAGAATTTAATCTTAGAGAGCGTTCATTCTTTTCTCTATTCAGATATTCACTATGGGTAGTGAGGAGTCTGCTTGTGTGTGATATTTTTATTTCACTGTTCCTCCAGGGGCTGGGTCATCTTCTGGAACAGGCATGGTGAGAAATGTTTGTAATGTTTCGCACTGATTAAAAAAAAAGGGACAGAAAGATGGCAACCTCTTGGTTTCACATTTGTCATGTTTATCTCTGGATTAATTTCTATTGCTAAAATTTAAGTCTTTGCTAAGAAGTTCAATATTCTAAGATTTTAACCTCTCTTGGTGTATGGAGCATTAAGAAGTGTTTCCAAAAAGTTACCTGGATATCTGTTGTGTACGTATGTGTATTTACCTGAATTTGAAGATGCTGGAGGTTGACATCAGTCACCAGGGACAAAGCCAGCAGAGCATCCCACAAGGTTTAGAGTCCTCTGAGCTGACGAACGAGCTCCCCAAACAGGTGGGTGGATCCCATGTCATAGTAACACCTGTTAATCCACATTGGAGTCATTTGACGTGAGCCACTTTTTTCTGTGTTATATGCAGAGCACCAAGACGGGGTGGTTCAGTGGTTGGTTCAAATCAAAACCCAAAGATGTCCAAAAGGAGAATTCAGAACAGGGAGGCCCGGCTCCGACAGTAAGATTTGAGTAGATATATATTATACTTTTCACATATAATCACATTTTCAATTACATGATGTAAGGTTTATATTTTTGTACATTTTCTTAGGCACCACCCACAACTGGCTTCTGTCCTCCTCCCCCATCTGCCATTGTCTCTCGAAACATGATTCCATGCCAGCCCTCCTCTGCTGGCATCAATCCCTTTTCAAGGAAAGCAGGTGAGCTATATGATAATTTACAGAATATATCACAATGTTATGCGGAATTTTGAGGTCACTGCCCCCTCTAGAGAAACTGTGTCTCTTCTGTGCCACTGTCTTTAACACATTTGCTGACCAGCGTGTCCAGTTTCATATTCTGGCTGAGGTACAGTCAGGATATGCGCCTTGCATTTTTTTAGTACTGACATTGAAAATATTGCAGTGGTTTGGCTGTCACTAATGATATTTTACCTATATTAAACCATGCAAATATGATCTTTTTCTCTCTATATATATCTCTCTCCCCCATAGGCCAGAAGCTGGGGTAGAAACCTTGAAAAAACCACTAACCTGCATTACAGGTAAAACAAGTATCATTAAGATAAACAGATCTGTACTATCATAAAGATTTTTAGAGGATATTCAGTAAATAACTTTAAATCTCTTATGTGTTTGCAGGATCACAGACACCACTAAAACCAAAGTAAGGATCTCACACCTTAACAGTGGTATATGTCTAATGAGAGCTCTACCTGAGCTTGGAGGAGCCAATAAGATCCATACCACTGACCACTGCCCACATTTCTTTTTTAAGGGTGCCCTTTCAAACCCCACCCCCCACCCCCAACCCAGCTTGCCCACCATCATGTCAGATACAGAAATACTCTGGATGACCTGGCACAGTAACTCATATTGCAGCAATTGAAACAGCTGAGCTGGACTTTGCAAAAGCAGGGAATATTTGAGGGAAAGGAAATTTTAAGTGACCCCAGTAACCACTTATGTATGAGGGATTTGACCTGGTCCATCAATAGCAGTAACACCGAGGGAAGCTTTAGTGTGGCAGAAAAAGTTTGGAGTAGCTGGCTCAACTGTGACCACCTGTGTAACTGCCCACAGTATCAGTATCATCGGCACTCTCACAGCTCAGATCACCCCAAAATGATTATCCATGCTATATAGGGCAAAACCTTATCCACCAGCTAAATTTAAGTTAGAAATCCAATCCCATTGTATCATATCTATGCACTTAAACACAATTACCCAATATATCAGAAATAATGTTTAAATATAAATAGGATACAAGTTAAAAATGTAACCCAATGCTGTGGTGATTTCACAGCCAGCTCTAATCGTCTAAGCTGAGTAAGGAGAGTTTGTTGTCTGAGGCTTTTAAATGATAGCACAGAATGAACGATCTTTGATTGTTTTTACATCTGTAAAGTGGAATAGTTTCATGCAAAAATGGAGGAGTGTGTCCCCATGTTGTCATGCTGCCAGGTAGGATGATGCCACATGGTTGGGGGGAGGGGCAATTGGGAAAGACCTCTGCCAGACAAACACAGCCAGCATGCCCTACAGCAGACATGTATAGAATCAAACTGTTCATATGCTGATGATATCTGCAGTGCCTTCATTTGAGAAAGGGCCTTGTTGATTGCCCTGATATGTAAATGTTTGTGTGAGGACAAAGCTAGTGGAGGCCCTTCACAGTGTATATAAAACACATAGTAATATATATTCTTGGAATAAATTTTAGAACAATCATTTTATAACTCTTTCACCTTGTAAACATGTTTTTGTTGTAGTTGCGACTGCTTTTACTATGTATGACAACATATGTGAATGATTTTTGTACATCTGTACCAGCACGTTAAATGTATTATTTACCAGTATATCTGTGCAATTCTGACTCAAAGTAATTTCTCAGTATTATAAAATGTTAAAAGCTGTACTCACTGTCTCCTCATACGTTTTTTTTGATAAAGTAAAATCACATATTGAATAAATACAGGGTGCCAAGAAATAGCTGGCACTCCAAAGGGGGCCTCCCATTTAATGTAGAGTAAGTGACAACATGACAGGTGCTGTCTCCTTTTACGATTAGTCTGCAGTAGCCAAGTGTGAGTGGGACACACTGGCCGAGAATCCAGCACACACAGACAACCAGGATGTGAGTCACCACTCATGCCTGCCAGTAACATGTCAAGAGTATAAACACATTCAGAATGGACAGCTTTATAAAAGATTCTTTCAAGTGGCATCCAAAATGTGGCATCACTATGGCATTGTGAAAAATGCATGGTTTTATGAATTTGCTGTGTCTTGGTTTTAAATGATTCCTCAGTAAGAAAGAAAGTGGCCTGATGACGTTCTGATTAGTTTGGTAGAAAACTTTTATTGAGATTCACCTTCACAGTAAATTCTAACACTACAGATTTACAATGTTGATTTGCTTTTGTTAATTGGAGTTTGAGCTTCTGCTTAAACCAAATGCTCATACAAACTAAACATTCTTGTGCATTTGGCAGAATGATGATGTTTTACAGCTGATATATCATGCATGGTAAATTTTAGAATGTTTAAATTGCCATGTCTGTAATACAAATTAAACTAAAGGAAAGGCCTTAACTATAAAATCACATATCAAACTAAACTTCCAGCATGGAATTAACTGTGTTGTCAAACACATGGTGCTTTCTACTCATTCCAAACATGAGTAGAAAGAACAGTGAGTACAAAATAACAGTGCACTAACCTTACATAGCAACATCTCCTGGCAAAAAGAAATGGCTGACTAATTAGCTGGCTTCCCTGAATCTTTAAAAACTACTCTTGTCTGTCAATGTAGTCAGAGTAATGAGTCAGGGGTTTCTTCCCAAGTTATGATTGGTTTATGATAATGTTAAGTCATGTTAATGTAAGTTTTTGCAGCCACTGCTTGTGCATCAAGAAAAAGACACAATAATGTTCCAGTTGTCCACCATATAAATGAAAGTTGTCACTTACTGTATGTTTATGTCACTGATATGAAATTAGGATGTTTAATGCCATGCTCAGCACAACCCCTCCTTGAGCTGAGTCAGAATGTCCCACCTTGCCCACCAGATTAGGACTGACCCTGGCATGCTACATCACTGATAGCCATTTGTCATGAAAAACTGCCTGAATTCCCTAAATGCAAAATAGCAATGTTGTATGTATTACTAACCTTCATTATGGTTATAATGTTCAGGTTGTATTGAAACTTTTTTACAGAGGCACTGATTCAACTGTGTGGTCACTGTGGTGCTGTTGATTCAACTGCATTAGTTTTAGCTGGGTGTTCCTGATGAACTGCCAAATGAGTGTTAACTGTCACTTTAAAAAGGGTCTAATGCTTTTGTAACCACTTTCACATCATGCCGTGAAAGCATACCTTAACTTAAATTAACTGTTTTCCTATGACCTTGAATGGATCCGATGTGTCTGGAACTGAATATTTGAAATTAATAAAAATATATTACTTCATTTAGATATACAGTGGTAATTTGAGTAAACAGTAGTAGTACAGAGATGGATGTGTACAGTACCTGTCTTTTAACAGACTCAGACATTCATGTCCCTGTGGTTCAGCATATGCTGTGCAAGCTTTGCAGCACACTGGAAAGATTTGTCACACTCCACACAGACAAAGATCCTCCCGGCACAGGTTTGCTCCTGGTGAAGCTTCAGTGTTGCTAGGTGGCTAAAGTTCTTGCTGCAGCCTGGGCAGTTGTGGGGTTTCTCTTTATTGTGGACATACTGGTGACGAATGAGGCGGGAGGCCATGGCAAATGCCACACCGCACTCTGTGCACTTATAGGGCCGTGCTCCGCTGTGAATGGCCTCATGCTCGGTCAGATTTGACGACTTTGTGAAACACTTGGAGCACACAGAGCAGACATATGGACGAACTCCTGTGTGGATCTTCTGGTGCTCTGCCATACGACTGGCCAGAGCAAATGCCTTCCCACAGTCAGGGCATGAGAAAGGCTTTTCGCCCAGGTGCTTACGCTCATGGCGCTTCAGGGAGAGGGGTTTATTGAAGGTCTTGCCGCAGTGCATGCATGGGAAGGGCTTGTCATTGGTGTGCATGTTCCGCTCATGCTTCCGCAGGTCAGAAGAGCGAATGAAATCCTTGCCACAAGTGTCACAGACATAGGGCTTTTCACCCGTGTGCGTGCGTATATGCTTGCGGTAATCTGACGACCAAATATAGGTCTTGACACAGAAGGGGCAGTGATATGGTCTTTCACCCGTGTGAAGGCGCTTGTGCTGCTGCAGCGTGCCCTGATGGGAGTAAGCCTTGCCACATATATCACACACATGTGGCTTGAGGCCAGTGTGTGTTTGTAAGTGACTCTGTAGGTTGCACAACTTCTTAAAAGCCCAATGGCAGTGTGGACACTTGAAGGGACGGTGCTCTGCGTTAACCTCACTACGTTTTTTCATTGCTACCAAGAGTCGAGGAATCTTATCATCTTCACGCTTTTTAAGTAACTTCTTAACAGAGGAATTATTCACATCCTTCTTTCTGGTCTTATTCCCACCTCCACCTGGAGAATACTCCTCAACATTCAGCTCTTTGAGCTTAGATGCCCTGTTTTTGGCTGAGGCATCTCTTTGCACTTGGTGGCTCTTGGTGGCTCGACTGCTGTGGTCTTGGTCATCACAGACTCCTGTTTCGTCTTCCGGAGAAAGGTCGGCAAACTTCTCCACAAGAGACCAGTTTGGTGTTTGAGGGTTCAGATAAAGGATCCCAGTGTCACTGGTCTCTGAGAGTGAGTTCATACCCACATAAATACTCCCAAATGAAGGGTCATTCTTCTCATTCTGATCGTTACTTACAGTCTGCCCGTTGGGGGGAGAATGAATGCCACAATGTCTTTCTTGATTTTTCTTTTTATTCCATTTTTCAACAACCATCCTGGTAGATCTCTCTTCAGCCATGGTCTCTTTTACAGTGGGGTATGAAATCATCTGCATGTGTTTCAAGCTGCTCTGGGAATTCCTGACACAATTCTCCCTTAAAATGACCTGAAAAATAAAATACACAAAATATCTTATCAGCATCCTGTTCAGTGTCTCATGGGTTTAATTACAAATTCCATTTCTTTCTAAATACATATTGTCAGGATAAATAAAATCGTTTTTTATTTCATACGTAATATAAACCACAAAGAATTTGCAGCTGCGTTCACCAGTCTCTTGGGATTACATTACCTTATACCTTGCACTCGTTTGACACCTGAATTCTTCTTCTTCCCTAGAGTTCTTATTTTCTTATCTTTCCATACAATTAAAAGGTATTGAATCGACCTCATTAATTTTGACTTCAAGAACGGAAAACATTTTTAGAGCTACTTACCCTGCGGTCTCTATTCGAGCAGGTTGAATCCAGGAGATGCCACAGAGACATACTATACTAGGTCTAGTATAACTGTATGGGAGATGTCCAGTGGCGTTAACGGGCGGAGTTTGGCAGCAGCCGTCTCTGGGTCAGCATCTATCTTGCTGGTCAGCAATAGCAATAATTTCTTCGCAGCCAGGCTCAACTTACCTTCCACTGACTAAGCTTACCATTCATATTGCTTGTTGAGTACGCTCCTGTCACTGTCGGAGCCAGAGATCTTCAAATTCCCGTAAAGATGTGGAAACACAAACATTCTTACTTTTTCTTAGCATATGAAGTCGGCCATTGTATTCAAATTTCTTCTTGCCAGTTTTCTTTGTTTAAAGAAGCCTTTTGAAACCAACGTATATAAAACAGACGTTTCAAAATTCATATTTCTAAAAGAAGAAGCAACTGTTCATGTTGATACTTTAATTAACCAATAGGTCACACGTACGTTAATGAACTCCAATTAAAACAATCGACAGAACTATCCTATATGGATTAACCGATGTTACTTAAGTATTGCTTAAATGGTCAGTTTCATTGGACTGTCTGCTTTATATTGTTAGTATGGCCCATTTACACTGATCATGAAAGCAAATGATTTGGCTAATGAATGTTTCACTTTACTGCAAAGCTCCAGAAGTTTACATTTCTGTTTTAAGTTTCTGGTTATTTTCTTACAATGGCCTCATGATGTCGCTGTGCACTCGTCATTTTTATGAACATTTACCATCGACTGTGGAAAATCACCAGCTCCGTTTAAAATAAAAACAACTTCATAGGGAATCCTTTGTATAGACCTTAATGTAATTGTGGACATATGCTGAACACTAACAGAAGTATATGAGCTCCTTTTTTCTCTTTTCATGAAAATAGTTTGATGGAAACACTTCTTTTGCCCCCTTTTTCCGAAGAAGTTGTGTGTGTTCAGTGTGCTACGGTCAAAATGGGGAATGGCTTCAATTTGGTGTGACTGTTTGGTTTTGGATTTGAGGACACTATGTGCAGCTGTTTCTCTTCTGGGATAAATAAGTTGCAATTCAGTTTTTTGTCAGTAGATGACCCCATATCCCTTTGCTAGAGATTCAGGAACTATTCAAAATTATGATAGATGGAGTTTGCTCTTATATTAGTTTCTTCCATCTGGCATACCTTGTAATTTGTAAGTGTCTAATTGGACAAAATCCCCCTGTTGCTGACACAGTGATCACTGTCCTACAGGCAGAAAAGGAGCTGTCTCTTTCCTCCTGACCAGACAGTGGCCCTCCCCTTTACATTGTAGACAGGGTTTAAGCAGCCTGCATGTATTAAGTAATTGAAAGGTTCTCGTGAGACTGATCCTGTAATTAAATGGACAGTTAGTCTGCACTGCACTTTTCCCATGAAAGCAGATTGAAATTGGACACTTAACAAATCACCTTTACAAAGCTGTGTTTTAAACTTAGATGTATCTTATGTACCTTATCTTGTTTGTCTACACATACCAAATTTTGGTGTTTTTGCAGTTTCCCACACATAAACAATACATATAGACTGGTACATTTCCTCATGTAAGCTTTCAGATATATTATTGGCTAATGGATGTATCTGAAACCCCAGTTTAGGAATCTGTCAGGCAAATAAATAATCTATATCACATGAAAAATGAAAATTAAGATCTTTAAGAAAACCAGAGAAAAAGCATAGGGTTGGAGAGATTTACTCACTGGTGATTCTTTTTTTTTTTCTGATTCCATCAGTTATAGTTATATAAGCGTGTCATTGTGCATATGTATATGTTATACGACACAGCCAGCAAGGAGTTTCAAAATCAAACATTTGTTTCCAAAAGGATACATCAGTGTTCAACTTTGTACCTCACTTTGGGCTTCCAAATTAAATCTCTTTGTACATTAATCATTTAAATGAACAAAAATCTACTAATCATTAAAAATTATGCAAAAACTGAAGGTGGTCATCGTGAATTTGAAATGTTAATGACTCTGCGTCTTTGTGTTTGTCTTCTGGAGGCTGTCACAACAAAGCTGTGGTGGATGTTACGTAAGTCTGTTTCTTGTGTGACGTTCTAAATGAACCGCGATGCCGAAGCTGTACTAACAACTAGTTTAGAGAGCATCACCCAGGAAGTCCCTGTTGGGATTAACTGTGGTTTGTTAGTTTACCGGGTGTTTGTGTTTCTTACAGACCCCCAGCCAGGGAAGTGTTTTTCCCTCATGACTGCTTGAGAGAGAGAAGACGCATACTTGCTTCCTCACACTCAATTTGAGAAGTCTGAGCTTCAATCAAATGCTGTTCATTCATTTGAAATCTTTCAGTACATCATCACTCTATCTCAATGCATCCTGGTTGAACTCAGTATGAATGTGACAGCAGGGTACATGTAATCTGTAAAGATCAGCAATAGAAGGATAAATAGATTAAAGAAAATAACTTCAACATGTTCTGCCGGGAAGTGGATGTGAATGAATATTTGATTGATTCATGCAAAACCTGCTGGCACACTGCACAGAAAAAGTGCAGAGTCATTCTGGGGGTGGGCCTTGAATTTCATGGTGGAGTAGACTGCCTTAATTGAGAACATACCCGATCTTGGAATTTTCCACAGAACTCTGGCAGTGGAAATTGTTGGATTTGCTCCGCTATGCATCCAGTTGCATAAGTTGTACCCTACAGGACATCAACCCAAGTTGTACTTTTTAGTGCAGACTTGCAGTATATTCTTGTCATGACTATTTGTCTTTTTGATCAATGTTTCTTGTTATACTAGCCTCATTCTTGTTTTGAAATATCAAATATAATATAAAAATAATATAACAAAATGACTTTATATCTGTACACTGTGGCCAGTAGAGAGGTTGAATTAACATCTCTATGATACAAAAGACAGTGAGATACAGTAAAGGGTGAGGGGAACAAACTGTTTTTCAATTATCAGATATAATCACTGGTTATCTTAATCTAGTCAGACAATATGTAACAGGCCTCCTTCACCTTGCCTGATTAAACAGTGTAAAAAGAGAGAATAAATACATAGCTAATTGTTTGTGTAAACCATTCTACAGTTTGGCAGGAGCACTGATCTTCACACTGCTGTCCATAATAATCTGATCAATATTCATATACTGAAGAAAACTAACATGCTCGTCTCTGTCAGTGGCATGCAGAACTGGCTACACTGATGTGCTGTTTAAATACATTAGAAAACAAAGTTGTACTAAAGCACTGCAGAAAAATGCCAGTGAAGAAAAATCAGATCAGTGATGTTGTTCTTCTAATTTCACTGCAAAAATGAATATTTTTGGACTTCACAAGGAGATGAGAGAGCTGGGCGGGGGCCAGTTAGGAATGACAGTGTTTGCTAACACAGGGTGTTGAACTGGGGCCACCAGTTGATGGTTAGTTCTGCTCCTCAGAGTGTCACCTTGCTGCTCTTTCTTGATGTTTTTATTAGAAATTATTATAGGGACTCTGAGCTTACACAGTCCCTAACATGCACCATCAGGGTACAGATTTCCTATTTGGTGTATTAGGAGACTAAAAACTGTTTATTCTGTATACCTCCACATTGAACCTGCCAGTGAAAATCATGTCTTCTTTGTTTTCAGTATTGTTGGACTGGTTATATATCACACCCATAATTTATCTTTTACATACAGGCTGACACAGACTGACTCGCTTTGTGAGTGTGCCAGTTTTATATGGAACCTAAAGGCAGAACTGAGCATTCCAGAGGCTAATTCACCTTTATTTGTTATTTCAATCTGCCATTGGCAACAAGTACTTGAAGGTGACAGGGCTTTGGTTAAGAAGCATCAGATTTAGTATCATTAAAGGCTTACAATGAATTGCCTGCTCAGTTATACCTCACTTAGAGCAACAATCTCCATATGTATAACTTACATAACTATAAAGGGAGCAGCTCATACTCTTGTTAGCTTTCTTGCTGTGGGTCACACGAGAATATCAGAACAAATAGGACAGATGTCATTACTATTATTACTACTATTGTATTACTGATACCAATTTATATTTTGCTTTAGAGGTGCTGATAGGTGGATTTTGTTACATTTGGGCAGAGATAGACTAGCTGTTTCCCCACTTTCACTCTCTCTGCTAAGCTAAGGTAATGCTTTATATTAGCGGGGAGATGTGAGAGTGGTATTGGTCCTCTCAAATGAACATTTCCTTTAGGTTTTCTTGTGGAGATGGACACTGCAACGCTACAACAATTTTCTATTTCTGAATGACTGAATCTGCAAAACCAAAGGAAACATTCAATCATCCTGTCTTCAAATGACCTAATGCTTTTAGGCAAGCAGGAACATCCTACATGTGTCCCAGGTTAGTTTTCTCTTAGTGCAGGATAACATGTGGTTCAGTGAAGCTCCGTGAGAGGGGCATGACGTTTAATTGTGACCGGGGAGCTGAATGCTTGAAACATATCATGGCATATTAATAAAATTTAAATTTATTATTTAAATTTTAATAAAATCCATTACATACCACAAACTATCTTTTTCTGAAAATTCTTGTGAATAAACTCCAATGGTACCTTTTCCCAGAACTGCTGATCAGAGTGTTTTTTTGTTTTTCTAGTCACATCAGGCCCTAAGGCATGGCTCTGCCTGGTTTTTGCTCACCCTGTGCTTAACTTGTGTGACCTTTGTGAAATTCCATTATCTTTGTGGCTGGAGGATGGGGGTGGTGTTGCCTTCACGGTTCCTGAAGGTCTTGGAACGGGGGATTGTAAACTGCAGGATGGGATTTGACAGTGGGGGGAGGAGAAAACGCAACAGGAGGCCTGGGGAAAGAAACTGTTCAGAGAGAAAGTTCAAGCAAACGAATCAGCTATAAAGACAACTGGTTGTGGGTTAGTTTTACTTAAAACATAGCAGTGATTGAATATCATTTTTTAATTAAATTCAGATTAATGGTGAATAAAAACAGAGAGGTAAAAAGGAGTTCATTTGCTATGTGAAGTAATTATGAAAGTGAAAGACGCCTCTAGGCAAACTCATGTAGCAATTTTAAAAATGTTCTTAATAATAAAATGTTTTTGAATGGCAGGCACCCAAAAAAGAGAGTTTTGTTTTTTTGTCTCAGGTGTGTAATGGCAACTTGGCAACAGGGAGTTCAATGGAAAAGATGAGAGGAAAAAAAATTGTCTAGTCTGGTCTTGTCAGCCAGCTACTGAGGAGAAAAACAGGTGGAGTTGTGACCCATGTTTACAACTTCTCACGTTTGCTATGACTCTTTGTGCGTGTCAGCTTACTTTATGTGCTCTTCAGGCATGAAGAAAGCACTTACGATTACACTGATAGAGATACAGTAAAAACCTATGTGCCATAGGTTTGTTACGTGGGTGACTTGAATTGAATTTTGAATGATCAGCACATGGGGTTTTCTCATTAACTTTAAACAACTTCCTGTTAACCCACAACCTGTATCACGAGCTGCTCCTCTGTGGCTATAAACAGAAATGTTCACATAGAAACATAGAAAATAACTTAATGCAAAAAAAACTGGCATTTATTTTCATATACTATGCACCACACAGAGGAGCTGTAAAACCCTAAATGAATCACAGCAGTGTATAATGATTGTAAGGACTGCATGGGACCTTATTAAATAGAAATCCACTTGGTAGTCTCATGTTTGTTTGCTAAATATAATCTTGCAGCCAGTTAGTTTAGCTTGTCATCAGGGGAACATAAAACATAACACAGTGTGATTTTAAACAAGGTGTGATGTGCCATACTGTTTCTTGGATGGCATATAACCCCCAAATGACAGATTTACATTTTTAAACTTCAGATTTAGTACAGATTAAATCAATGAGATATGACATGTTAAGTAGAAGTAGCGTTGCCTTTGGACAGAACCAAGCCAGCTGTTTTCCTCTGTTTCAAGTCTTTATGCTAAGCTAACTGATTACAGATATGAGAGATTGATCTTCTTATCACCTAACACTTGACAAGAATGCAAATTGAGCATACATTGTATTTCACACACACGAGCTCATCATACAGACTTGAAGCAGGAAGGAAACAGGAACACTTGCTCTGTGTAAATGTAAAAACACTTGCTTACTACCACATGTGAAGCTCACCAATGCTGCATTAAGATAATGTCAGAAAGGGACAAACAAGTAAACCTGGTGCTGTTTGGACTTAGGAGCATTCATGCATTATTCCAAGATGCCACTGCTAATGTTGCAGCAGCAGTTAGTGTTCTGTTGTCTTAGGTGTTCGTAGCAATTCATACATACAAATAGAAAGTGCATAGATTGCTTTAAACTATTTGATATAACTGCTAGTGATGGTGGCTTTGCAGCCAGCAGTTTGTTGACATGTCTGTGGTTGTTTTTGTGAAGTGAGAGATACCACAACTGCCAGACGTATCTCCAACTTTGAATTACAACTTGAAGGCCAACAAAGACTGTTTTCCCGTCCAGGCTGCTCATAATTACAGTCTGAATGATATGACATGACCGCAGCATAATTAATATTATATCCTGTTTGTTTAATCCATTCAAAAACCAAAGTGCAAGACAACTTTTTTTTGTTTGTTTGTTTTACTGGGGTTTATTTATTTACTATTTCTTGGCCTGGTGCTGTAGGTGCTGTTAGAGTTGTATTTATTATATAGTTTATATATCGTATATATAGTATTATATATAATTTTTATGAGGATGATGTTGCACTGCGAGGTTGCACTCAGTTTTGTTGTACAGCATGGAGTCCTGGAGTCCTGTTGCTGGCTGTTACCCCCTCTTCCCAGTCTTTATGCTAAGCTGAACTAACTGCCTTCTGGCTGTAGCATATGTGCCAGACAGACAGTGGTATCAAAACAGACAATTGATGAAAGTGGTAGCAATCAAATTAGCTTTAGACTTTTTTTCCATCCTTGGGTCTCAAGTGTGACAGATTTTATTGTGGCACCTAAAATTTTAAATAGTACTAATCATTTATTTATCCAATGCATTTTACAAATTGAGAATGTGTTGCCTGTTTATGTTTTTGTATGTTAAAATCTATGAAGCTTATTCACAGGCCTGTCACTTCTTGTGCTCTCTTATGTTTCTTATCACTGGGTCAGCTGTGGTGCATGTGCAGCAGGATGGCCAAACTTAATAGGACACGCACAGCAAGCTCACAAAGAATATCCTTGTCCAAACAGTCAGAGTTTCAAGTTTTTTTTGTGCTAAATTCAGATGTAACCTGACTTGAACCTTGTTGCGTCCCATTATCCAGCTGGGGAAAGTATTTTAGTAAATGTATTTAATCTACCAGTCAAAAATAAGATCTAAGCTTTAAGGTCAGGTTTTATCACGACAGTCAGGACGGTTCTCATCAAAACTGCCATTTGTTTATTGGAAATGCTGATGACGTTTGTCACAAATGGTGGTGGTCTGATCTCTGTCTGTGTTCCTCTGTCCAGGGTTCTCTAACCTCTCTGTCTAACTGTGCAGCTCTGCTTTCACAGCTGCTCAAGTTTCCAACCATTAGGCCAGCCACACTGTGGTGGTTTATGGTACATGTCCCCAAACAATAATGTCCCCAAACCCACTGATAAGTGGGTGGATGGTTGTGGTGGGGTTGGGGGTGGGGAAGAGAGACAGATCTGTTCTGTTGTCACCAGTGATAGCGGTGATAGCTGGGGCTAAAGGGTCTCCAAAGGGCCTCCAAAGCAGAGAGTCTGTGTTCATGTGATGAGATTAGACCCAATGCAGCCAAAGATGGTGCTTCATTTGCTCTTTGGACTCAAGATATCTGATTAGGTCTAGAACCTCTGATTGAATTGCAGTTTAGATGCCTTTTTATTGACGGTGAATAGTCTGCTGTGTGATGAAAACGTCAAAGTGAGAGTACGTAGTGTGTCTTGATTGGTAATACAACACTTCTCTGGACATTTTTTAAAAAGAGCCACAGTCATGGTTTGTAAAACTATGTTCTTTGTTCTGTGTGCTATACATGCTCTTGAGCTGCTTGCTGTTATGTAATAGCCTGGTATGGAACACCACCCCCACTTTTCTTCCACACACCAGATTGCCTGAGCTTAGACCCTGGCTGCCATGGAAACGAGGCTCAAGGCGTTATGGTTTTCTTTTCTCACCAGCCCTCCTCTTTGTCCAGTTTATCTGCCCAGGTTATCTTATCTGAAATATCAGGGTTTATCCATGTATTGTTGCTAAGGTTGCTGGCTGCACACACTTTCACTTGAATAGGTTGTGCAACAGTAAATATGCAGTGCAATATGTACACATGTAAGCAAGGCATTTCCATAGGGTGTCCACCCCCTCAGGCATCACACAATATGTACTGATAGCCTCAATCAATAAAGTTTATTTGTAGTGAGAATGATTCTTCTAACGTCATCTTATTTTGTCTCTCCTTTGTACCAAAAAAAGTGACAAAATGTGCTGCTGACTGCAAATCTGTGATTTTGTTTGATATATCTCTTTGCAAGTGGCATTTACATGTATACCAAGATTTCCTGAGCTTGGCTTGTGGATGTGATTTAAAGAGACCACTGCATCTTGATTTGGATTTCTTCGTTTGGCCGTAAACTCCAAGCAAAATTCAAT
Source organism: Lates japonicus (assembly GCA_033238685.1). Taxonomy (NCBI): domain Eukaryota; kingdom Metazoa; phylum Chordata; class Actinopteri; family Centropomidae; genus Lates; species Lates japonicus. The sequence goes on along the minus strand of BRZM01000079.1, from coordinate 2,806,561 downwards.
TTGGTGTGTTCTCAGACTGCTGTGAAATACATTGCAGTGAGCAAATACCACTATACTCAAGGAGAAGAATATATAGAGCTACATTAGAAATGTTATATGGCCTCTGTGGAAATGTTTGGCTAACCAGACTCTGCTCATTGCTGTAAATGAGGCCAAATGCAGCTTTATTTTGGTTAAACCATGACATCTTACCTGTGAGAACACAGCAAATTTGTTTGTCGTAATCACACTATTAATTGGAATTCATATGAGTGAGTGCATACAAACACATGCAACTCAGTTTGGTCCTCACAAAATAAAGTTCAATTTCCCTGTAATGCATTAACTACTGTATCTATTCTGACTACATAGACTACTCTGACCATAACTGGACACAAATGAGGGCTGATTTTAACTCAAGCTGAATGTGCTTGACAACCAAACTATGGATGCAAATTTTGTCCCAATAAGGAAAACCGTCACATATCTGTCCTTAAACAACACACACAAATACACCACATCCTTGCTGAATAAAACAATAAGGTAAACTTCTTGAGATTTTCAGTACCTTTTGTATGCCATGAGCCTCACAGTAGGTATGTTTTTTTTAAAAGAGCAGAGCACTGTAAATTCCTAGTCATGGTGTAATTTTGTACAGATCAATGAGTAAAGCATGAAACTAATGCTGGGGTCACTCAAGCGGTCAGTGTTTTCCCCTAAAGCACTAAATGCTTTTTGGATTTTAGAATTGGACTTTCCTAGCCTATGTGTTTGCTTGCTACTTGTTTGCTTTTCTTTAACAACTCATAAAGATATATATGATGGATATATAGATGTATATACATGACTGATACATGGATTTCTAATGAAGATGAAGCCACAAGTTTTTCCTTCATCAGCTACTTGTGGGAAAACAATGTCAGCAAATGTCTGTAAAATAAACTGTCTAGTGTTTTGTGATGTCTCAATAAAGGTCACTTTGAAAAGACACAGCGATATACAAGATAAAGCATGACATGCAGCTTTTACTGGTGAGCTTCTTCAGGTCACACTTTGCCCCACTGACACCAGCGATCCCACAGTTCATGGTCCTTAGACTAAAATAAACTTATGGTCATTTGTGTTAAATTTAGGACAAATTCCTAATTTGTAAGGTTAAGTCATTCAAAGATTTAAAATACAAAATACAATATCATTAATAGATAGCACTAACCTGAACACCCTGTCTGCTTTCATTTCTGTCAGTTATATTTTCATTTCAGCACAAAGTGGACCTTTCAAAAATATGCACTTTTTAAACAACTCTTACAACAAGAATGCAGCCTTTTGATAATTAAAGCAAAAGTGAAAAAGATGAATAACCCTTTAAGACTGTCCTTGGCAATAAAACGTTTGGAACTAAATCATCAGCAAATGTTGTGGTTTTTTTTTTATTTTAAAAAGAAAAAATGTTGGGCCTGAATGAAAGCAATGACTCACCCTGAGCTCAGTCCATACTGTATATTTAATGTTATCAAATCAAGTTTGTAGCATTGTTTTCAGAATGAGAGGAAGCAAATGACATTTGTAACATGCTATGAATTTAGTGAAACTGGAGGCAGTCACGACACTGAATCAGACAGACTGCAATAAAAACAACATGGTGAGGGATACTGTAAGAGAGTAGAGTATGCGTGTGCCTTTTAATCTGAGGGCTAAAGAAATCAGCGTTCTATTAAGTTTTAATCATCAGTTAAAGTTGTTCTTATGTAACTGTGACAAATTGTTACTGTAATTACTAAACTGTATTAAGTTACCTAAAGTTGTTTAAGCAACTAATGCAACAGTGAGTGATACTCTACACGATACAACTAACTGCTCACACCAAATATGAGTTTCCCAGGTGCTTTGGTCTTCAAACAAATTTCACTAGGAACTCCCCATCCTCCCTTTATTCTCCTGGCCTACTTTAAGATCTAGTTCATAGGTTATCCTGACTTGTGTCAAAACAACATACCAGAAAGACAGTTACTCACATTATTTTTGGTTCAATGTGCCAGAGCAAACCCTGAGGAGTCAGCAAAGTCAGTGTGCTCACATGCAAGTTGTCACCACTTTAACAGTAAATGATAAATCTGTTGAAACCTCGTTAAAGGTTTGACGTCATATTCATCTCCTAATGATGACACTCTGGTCTGTTTAGCTGTTTGAATAACTTGAACCATGTGGATTTCCCTTGTCTTAATGAACAGCCATTTGTTAAATATTACAGTGCATTTTCCCTTAATGCTGGTCACATTTCAGAGATTTCTATTAGCTGATAGTCTGGATGTGACAAACTGGTTTCTGTCAGAATGTAACTCCTGGCAAAACAGGAATACATTTGGGACTAAACTGCAGACAAAAGCCAGATGTAAAAATGTTAGCTGTTTATTAAAGATTTTTTTGCAAGTGACAATTACAAATGGAAAAAACAGACATGCATTATATATATATAAAAAAAAAAAAAAACATACAAAAGTAGATTGGCTTACATGATGACCTCAACTATCTACAACATGATAAAACCACTATTGTGATAGAGGCCTGCTAAAAACATTCAAATGCCTTTGGGATCCTTTGGGTCAGAATTACAAGATCTACAGCAAAATCCTGCTGCATGTAAAAGTTTTCATTAGTACAAGTTAAATACATTATAATAATGTACTTCTATACAAGTTATTAGCTACCATGACACCATAACAGAATGAACTGCTGACAGAAAAGTAGTGTTTACATTAGGTGTATGTAACTTAAGGCAGAGATAATACAGGAATAACATTATTTCATCTTTCAAATAAAAAGATCTGAAAGATAAGGATCAATCCGCTGAGTCGTGAAATAGAACCAAGGCTAAATACAGTACTGGTACTGACTCTTTGTCATAGACTGTTCATTTACTGTAATCTGTGGGCTCCTCTCCCTCTTCTTTCAGTAAACATGTGCGCACCAGAGCCTCTGTGACAATATAAGGATCACAGTTAGCAGATGGACGGCGGTCCTCGAAGTAGCCCTTCTTGTCCTGCCCCACTGAACGAGGGATGCGGATGCTGGCACCTCGATTGGCCACGCCGGCTGAGAACTCATCAATGTTTGAGGTTTCGTGATGACCCGTGAGGCGTCTAGCGTTGTCCAACCCGCCTCTGGGATCGTAGGCCCGGATGTGATATCTGTGTCTCTTGGACAGCTTTTCGATCGCCTCTTCGATGACTCTGTGAGAAACAGAGGGGATTAAGAACATGCTCAAACCCCAAATTCAAAATCAAACTATTCTAACACATTATTTTATACACTGATCTGAATAAAAGTCATTCTTACTTCAGTCCACCATCATCTCGCATCTCCTTTGTGCTGAAGTTGGTGTGGCAGCCGGCACCGTTCCAGTTCCCTGAGATAGGCTTTGGGTCAAAGGACGCCACCACACCGAAATCTTCACACACTCTGTGAAGGATGAAGCGAGCAATCCACAGATGATCCCCCATGTTGATACCTTCACAAGGTCCAACCTGGAACTCCCACTGAAACACAACACAGACAGTATTATTGATTATTACTGGAAAATGCATCCTGCAATGAAAGTGTGACAACAGAAAAAATAAATAAAGACAACGGGACAATACCTGAGCTGGCATGACTTCAGCATTGGTTCCACAGATCTGAACCCCAGCATACAGGCAGGCTCTGTAGTGCGCTTCCACTATGTCTCGTCCATATGCCTTATCTGCTCCCACTCCGCAATAATAAGGCCCTAATCAGGTGGGAAAAAACTACACCCAGTCAGCCATTAGGATTTTCTAATGTGCTCTATTTCAATAAACAATGAGACTAGCCAGAAACCTGACACTCACCTTGTGGACCTGGGAAGCCGTTGGAGGGCCAGCCGAAGGGATGTCCATCAGTGCCGAGGAGGGTGTACTCCTGCTCCATACCGAACCACGGGTGGTTATTTTCTACCATGCTCATGATCTGTTTGCAGGAGTGGCGCAGGTTGGTCTCTGTTGCAACCAGAACCAGAAATTAAGTAACAAAAGACTCTGAGACGGTTTTAACTGCATTAACGCTCAGGTTAGCTCTTCCCACGCTCACCTGCTGGCTTGCGGTTGTACTTGAGCACTTCACAAAGCACCAGCTTGTTGGGGTCTTTTCTGAATGGGTCCCTGAACATGGCTGAAGGGATCAGGAACATGTCGCTGTTGGAGCCCTCAGACTGGTAGGTGCTGGAGCCGTCAAAGTTCCACTCAGGAAGATCTAACAGAAGAAAACAACTGAAATCAATCTACTTCAAAAGCTTAAAAAAAAAAAAACATATTTAATAACATGCTGTTCTGATTTTTGGTATTGATCATACTAAAGCCAGGTCTTACCCTCAATTGTCTTGGGTTCAGAATCCAAAGTTCTAGTCTTGCAGCGTAGTCCCTCTCCAGAACCATCTATCCAAATATACATGGCTTGGACCATGTCCCCTTGGGGGAGAGCCATGTACTGCTGCTTAACAGCTTTGTTCAACTTTGAACTGGCTGAGGTGGCCATTTTCTTGACCCCAAAACCTAGAGAATGAAGAGGACACATGATGGGCTTCACACAGCAGAGCCACTGTATCTGGATGCACATATTGGATGGTATACGCTCCAAAAAAAGAAAACAAAACACCCTCAGACACAAGAGCTTGAAATTAATGTTACTAACAAGGAAAATCTCCAACAGAATAACTACAGTGACAGAATGTATTACAGCAACAACACTATCATCAAGGATGCAGGCAACAACCTGCTCATCTACTGCTCTAATTCAGACGTTCTGTTTAACAGGAGAAATACTGGAGGAAAGCAAACACCTGAAGATTTAAATAACACGTTGAAACAGATGAAAAGTTGAAGCAGTAGTCTTACAGAAAACAAAACTAGCAGCAGATGACTGTTAATAAATAAACGTCCGAACTCCCTTACCTTATGTTAAGTGTAGAAAAATATCAAAAGTTGAAACGAGCCCTTAGGTGTTCGGTCGATGTGGAGAGGTCTATTGTTGTTCATTCCTACTTCCCTCACTGGTTTCACGTTGGATTTATAGAGCTGCTGAGCATCACCGTCGCCTCTGATTGGTTGAACCTAAACGTGATCAGTCCGTGATGAGGAAATGCAGAAGGCACTGTGTTGAATAACAAAGGGGAAAATCCTCCGCGAGGCTTTTAACTTTCACTAACCTTTTATCAACACGTGTGAAAAAATTGCGCGAAAAGGATCAAAAACAGCAAATCAAACAGGATGTCAAAAGTAACACGCGAAGAGAAAAAGACGTATTTATTTTGGTGGAGACTATGTTCTTTGGTGGTGGTAAACAAGTAATGCGCCCTCTAGTGACACTAAACCCGCTTCTTAGAAACAGAACAATTTGTTCTCAGAGGTTCAGATGTTGTTTTATTATTAAGCTGTGTCCAGTATTCAGATAAACATTTATCACTGCTTAAATATAACTAAGGACACTCACTGATGTAGTGTAGTCTACTCAAGCATAAATTTGAGAACCTCAAATTCATGTCACTTCTGCTCAGTGGGACATTTCATACCTCCTACCCCACTTTTATTTGATGATTCCAAGTTACTTTATAAATTAAGATTTTACGCACAAAAAATATTTTTGCTCATAAAAAATATGTGATGCGTTGACATACATTAAACTACCCTACAGTTACAGTGTTGATTAGTCAATTGTCGATTGGATGGGATATTAAAAGGAAAATGTTCTATTTAGCGTTTGATTCATATAAAACTGTCGGACATGGATCATGTTTCCAGCAGATTAATTCATAAGAAAAATAATCATTAGTTGCAGCCTTGCTGAAAATTGTTAAGAATTGGTTTCACCTAAACCTTATAATGCTAGTAACTTACTGATCTAATTTATGTAATAGTATTCATAATGCCATACACAGTCCAGTATACTCAGCATATTTATCTCAAATCATCTAATAATTCTATTTATTGTTCTTCTTTTCTATTCTATTTATATTCTGTGTTGTTTGCAAACTGTCCTGCATGCTGCCTGTCCTTCGTTTTTACAAACTGTGTTGCACTACCCTGTGTGATGTGTTCTGTCACTTTGCTGCAGAGCGTAATTTCCCAGAGGAGTCATCCAAAACAAAGGGATCAATAAAGATCCGTCTAAGTCTCTATCACAGTTGCAGTATTTTTACAGTGGTACTGGTACTTTTACTTGAAAGTATCTGAATACTTCCTTATCACTGCCAATAATAAAGTATTTCACACACATACAGTTTGACCACATACTGTATTACACTACATAGTACATGGTTAGGCGTTGGTATATGGAGTAGGTATGGCGCTTGGAAACTTGTTGCAATGTGTAACTTTTAATTTTGGTGAAATTCAGTTGTGAAATAGACACTGGTAATATTCTGTGTATGGTTGGCACAAGTCTGATACATGTATATTGTCATATACTGAGATGACAGTGAGTGAGCTAATTTATATGCATGATTTGGACAGATATGTAAAATACAGGTATATATAATAAACAGGTAAGCATAGTACAGAGGTCAACAACAAGGTTGTTTTGAAGGCTGAATATTGTTTATGGCCTTATCAGCAATAAATAAAACCAACAGTAGATACTTTTGCTGTAGTATGTCGTTAGCTAATAGCATAGTTGCTAAGTCATATTTGACGTTTTGAAAACAAGAAAAAACGCATTTTTACTTAAAGCACATTGGTATTTTTATTGATATTATGTAGAAAGTTCAACCAGATGTGTGAACAAGTTTCCAAAAAAGTAAGACACAACATTCTTATCCTGTTGGAGGGAACCTGGCCAGCAGTAATGTGAGTGGAGCGGAAGGCAGCGAAAGGCCAGTCTTTTAGGAAGGACTGGTCAGCATCTGATATGGGCACATGTGGACCCTGGTACAAAGAAAACATGGAAATTAGAATGGAATGCTATAGACTTGCAAGGAATTTCAACTAACATCTCTTAACCCTTCAGTCTTTCATTCCTGGATATAATAACCCTTACCAGTCTTATTGATCTTGGGTTTGGGTGGATCAGTTTGGTTCATGTCCTCAACCTATACCATGATCCGATGGTTCTGAGGCGATACCAAGGGTTGAACGAAAAGATTCTTACAGGTGATTTACATCTATCTGCCAGTTGCAGGTAGTATGATAGGGTTTTTCTCCTTGTTGTTTACCACCTTTCTGCTTTATAGGTACCTGTAGTTGAGGAAGTAAAATAATAATCAAGACACATTAAATTTAAACCTGGAGGTAAGCTTGAAGTACAGGCTGATGAGCTAAGGAGGCAGTGAGATGATTGCTATGACTAATAGTCGCCCATGTTCGACTAAAGTCTGGATATACAGCTTGCGTGTCTCCCAGGAGGGCATGGCCCAGAAATTGTGAAGAGATAACCGTTCTCTCTTCACTCAGCAGTTCACAACAGTTTCTTTGACCTTAAGCAGTGCTGTGATGTGCAGGGTGGGCCCATGGTCTTTGCTTGTCTCTCCTGTCCCGTTGCATTCTTGTAACTCTCCCCTTACAGCCTTCTCTTTTTATCACCTGTCCTTTACATACGTGACGGACCTTGTGATGTTTAACAGCGACTTCCAAGTGCAACTCTGTTTCTTCTTCCCTCTCACCTCCTCCTCCTCCTGTTTCTTCCTCACTATGTTGAGCCGATGTCTGCATCACTATCGTCTCTAGGCGATCATCTTTCTCAGATCACTAGTCCTCATCAAGACAGAGTCATTGTATTTCACTTTCTGACCATGAATCAGGATCAGGAATCAGCTGTGGAGGCTTTACTGGCTGTTTCTTCTTCAATCTGTTGCCTGGTGTCTATGTCATTTCCTTCTATCTAAGGTCCACTGTCATCCATCCTTCTCTAAGTCCTCCTCTAAATTGGTATCAAGTTCATTCCTGACCCTGAAGCAGAAGAAAATAAAGTGCTGCTGAATATTAGTAAACCGGTAAATGAACAGGTTCTGCAAAACCTCAAAATCTTACCTTAATACTTATCTTATTTCTAAATATACTATTTCCAGTCAAAACAAATCTCTTTACACTTAAAATAAAAGCAAATACTCACTTGAAAATCAGTCTAAAAAACAAGTTGCTTTTTAGGTGATGTGTCTTATTTTGAAAGTGTAAAGAGATTTGTTTCAGACAAAATAAAGGACAAACATTCTTAGTAAAGATTTTGCTAGCGTTCTTCAACTCTTACTACTTCATCATGCCTTATGCATGAAATGTGATTAAAAGTTTAAACACACAGTTCTCTTGCTGATTGACTGAAAGTACATTTACTGTCTACAAAGAAGTTGAAAATGAGCAACACCAGATGACTCGAAGAAGGCTGTTGTTGTGGTCCAGCGGAGCCCTCTTTCTCATGCGGTCCGCCATCTTTGTATGTAGCGGCAAAAATGCCTAAGTCAAAGAGATGACTAAGGCGAAAGTGATTGAACTCTAACAAGTTCTGATAGGCTGAGGACATAGGCGATAAGGCAGGGTGATGCAGCAGTGGTAGGAGAGTAAAAGTTAGCAGATATCACAATTTTGGCCAAAACCAGCTTAGAGGCAATTATGCTATTGATAACAATGTGTGCCTTAAAGATCAAATGATTTAACAGTTAGACTGCGGTAGTCATTTTTTACAACTAAACTATTAAAAATAATTTTACTTATTCAACAATTATCCATCCATTAAATGTTCGCCTTCTTATCCTTTGAGGGTTTTGGAATGGTTCCAACTGACACTGGGAAAGAGGCAGGGTGTCATCAAGTCTATTGCAGCACATGACAGCCTTTCACATTTACATTCCACAACTACGGGCAATTTAGAGCTTTGGACTGTGGGAGGAAGTCAGTGGTTAAGGTAATGTGGTAATTTAGGTTACATTACTTGAATTTGTCGTTGTTTGCACATTCAGGCAACATATAACTAAGCTATTGTGTGCACATGCCTTAAAAGAAAATGTGATGTTTCCGTCAAATGTTGCCTGATACTGTTGTAATTTTTTTGATGTATAAGTTGTGTTCTTGACATAGTACCACTTGTGTCAGACTTGGGCATGTAGCTCATGATGAACTTGTCATTACATTTTGGTTGCATGTCAATTATAAATGGATTAGAAATTGCCCAGGTAAAACAAGTCTGCCTACTTCGAGCCAGTACAACATACCAACTCTGTGAGCGGCTTACTGGAGGGTCCATTGTTCTAAACAAGGTCTGTCATTTAAGCCTTGCGTAATTGTGCAAGGTTCTGGATAATTACACAACTTGTTTCAAAATATGTTTTCCTTGTCTCCCTGCACATCAGCACAAGGATTAAGTTACCCTTGAGGTACTAAAGTTCTTTATAATTCTGGATATTACTCTTCATTTTTTCCAGTGTAGCTTGTCCCTGAAAAGAGTATAATGCCATTGTGCTTTACTAAATTGGATAAGCTCACATACAGGGGAGACAGATTTAGGCTGGGTGAAGAGAAGTTGAGCCCGTTGGTAATGCTATAGGGGAGTGCCAGTAGAGCTCCACCGAACCCAGGATATATGTGTATATGGAAACCTGCCCAAAGTGTAGATGTCCTGAGACTGAGACTAGACTGTTTACGGTTAATGTAGTCAAAAGAAAGGAGCAGACATGAACAAAGAACAATATAACTGAGTTTCAAACAATCACGAGCAAGTAAGCAAGCTTAGCTCTTCTGATGTAAAAATTGGTGGTGAAATGAAATGTACAGAGCAAATGATTTAAAGGCTGAGCTGTGCCACACTACACCTGTATAGACACCTCCTGTCTCTTCCTTCCTGTCAGTCCAACATTTTCACAGCCAGTTTCTGTAATTGTCATGCAGACTAAACAACTTGCCGTCGTGTCCCTGTTACTCAGAGGCCTCACTGCAGCTGCTGACCTTTTGGTGGATCCCAGAGTGTCTCTGAGCTATATCTAAAGAGTGCGATGTTTGTATAGTTCATCTAACACGAGCTGTGGGATCATGTACACAATACAGTATTCTGCTAAAAGTCAGGAAAGGCGAGTCTTCCTATAGCTGTGGTGACCATCACTCAGCTGTGGTCAGTGTTATTTTCTCATCACAACATACTTGTTCATAGATGTGCAATCACATCAGAGAATTTTGCAACTCAGTTACATAATTATCTAAAACTATAAACCTTTCAATCGTCTTACACTGGAAATAACAGGACAGTGTTCTCTTTGCCTTATTTGTCAATTTGAGCAACGGCAGGAATCTGTGGTCAGACTGTGACATCTAGTGGCTAAAGGCAAAAGAGCGAAACTGTCTCCCTCACCTTGTCTGCCTTGCCTGACTGTTAAGCCTTTTCAGTCATTGTGTTTCTGTAGTGTCTGTATATGATCTGACTGTTGCCTTATTCTAATACAAGTAATAACTAACCCTAACCTAACAGGCAGCAGTGTCCTAACTGATTGAAACCCTAACCTAAACCCTAACCTAATCTATTTAAAATTCAAGAGCTGTTGTGTCTGAGAGGTACATATGAGAAAGCAAACAATGGATTTGTCCAAAGAGTCAAAGAAGGCAGAAAAAACATTTCCGAAAGTGGGGCATATATTTTTTGATTTCTATCTGCTGTGGAAGCCAGAGCAATTCAGGGTCAATGAAAATCCATCATTGGGCATCTCAGTGGTCCGACTTTTAATGGTTTTGAAAATGTGGTCAGAACTGTTGCCTCAGGGTTTTGAATGAAAAAAGTATTACTCCTTTTTTGTAAAATATTTTCCACAGCAACTTAGTGGTTTTATTGGATATGTGGAACTTATTTTTAAATTTCTATTTGACTGATATTGCATAAATGTGAACCATATTGATTTTCATAATTGTTTCTGCTTATTTTTATTCAGTTACTGTAGTCATTTAGTCTTTTAGAACAAGCAGTATTCAAGCTTTTCAGTTGTTATTATCATCATTATTATTATTAGTTATTTATATTTATTTTAGTTATTGGCACCTCTTTATGCTATTTTGTTTTATACTGGTATAGCTAACAAAACAATTCACAAGACCTTCAGTGAAAAACAGTTTTCAAAGCCTTGATATCTATCATTCCCACAATAATTTGATGAATAATATTAATTGTTCTTATTTGTGATTGGAAGAGACAAAATATTCCCATTTGATCATTTGATGTTTTGATAGCGATTGTCAACACATTGCTTAAAATCTCCCTTAGGTGTTCGATTGAGATCCGGTGGTGTGAGGCCAAGCATGATTCACACCATTTTCATCAAAACATTCACTAATCGTTGCAGCCTACATGGAATCATTTGCATTTGTTATTTTCTGAACTGATTCAGGTTTTTGATTAATTTCTTACCTACAGCCCCAGATATACGGTAACATAACTGACTTGGTTAAACACTTTAGATAAGTAGCATGATGTCATATGCTTTTAACAGGTCCCCCAAGGACATTTTTAAGACATATAAAAATATTCTGATAATGACGTGTCTTATGTCTGGCGTGCTTTTCCATCTAAAAATTCTTTTACTTTGTTAAAAGGCGTTAAATCCACAGTCTCTGTACATGCACCAAACATTTTTTGGTAAGTTTAACTGCTGGAAACAAGATATCTCCTACTTCACTGAAAAGTCTGTTGTTGCAGTGTTAGCATATGCACTGGAGGTTTTCATGTGTTTCCATATCACATTATTAGGTGCATATTCTGCTGCAGCTGACTTTACTGCAGAGTCAAAATCCTGCTAAATGTAAACATGTTAAATTGAGATTTAAGGTGAACAGAAACTTTCCTCCTTAGTAGATGGATATGAAAACATAGCCCTGTTGTGTGACTCTGCACACACTGCATCATTCTTCAAAGTGAAGCTCAAACATGCAAATGGCGTAACAATAAGCAAAACACATTTCTGGTGGAGAGTTTTAAAATGTCGGCTTCTTGCCGGACTTTATTATTAACTAAATTCAGAGCCTGAATAAGGTCTGCTTCTTTATATTATATTTACTTTTGTCCACAAGATAGATTTTTGGATATACCCTACTATAGCGCTCTTTTCTCCAGTGAAAGACTGATGAGAGCCAAAAACATAGTGAATGTTGTTTCAAGAAGCAATGGGTAGATACATCCAAAGTTAAACTAAAACTACTTTTTTATTGAGGTGGTCAGTCCCAGCATCCAGAGGGTGTTACAATGCTTAAAAGAAGATGACTAAGTCTTTCACTGGCGGAAAATGAAAAAGGATTGTGGATTTTACTTCCTTTAGAATTAGTCAACAAATACAGAGAAACAAATGAAGCCCCTGTAATATCACTCCTCCACATATTTGAAGACAGATATATTGGCCTGGTAATGTGCTCTCTGTCTCTCTTTTGGCTTCGAATACTAAATATTTGGAGGTGGGTGGGGGGTTGGAGGATTTAAAAACCATTAAGTGGGACACATAAAAGAGAGTCAGGCGCAGTGATGGTCATTTCACCCCTCAAACAGAAATGGTAATTGGCTAATTTCTGTTCCAACGTGTGCCATAAAAGCCAGCCCTTTTAATTACGCCTCCATGAAAAGACTTGCTTTGCACAATAAAAAAAGGTGTCAATTAGTATGCAGAACAATGTTTAACATATCAGAAAATTAATCTACACAGCACTTTGAATTAAAAGTTTCTTCCTGGAATAACTAGGGCAGGCCAGCTGAGAATGCTATTGTATGTGGTCTAAATTACTCCTTTGTTACCGCTGTTGAAAAGCAATTAAAACAGGGATTCGAGTGTCGTCATATTCTCCACAAACCTGTCAGTGTTATATACTGGAAATAAAAAAGCTCTATGTCTGCTATCTGTTCAAACTGGAGCTCGAGCTCATTTATGTCGAGCCTTGAAGTGAATTGGATTCTGAAAGGATAAAATATGGAGAAATTGGAAGCTATAACAGAGAGTCGAGGATGATTCTTGCCAAAGGAAGTCCTGTTTACTCATGTTATTGTTACAGAAAAGATGAGCTTATCATATACCTCTCTCTTATTAATGATGAAGGACTATGCGGCAATTTAAAAAGCTGCCTCAGTCCATGTTTTTATGCAGCTGGACTTTATTTCTCCTCCTCCCATCCTCTACTTGCTTCATGACTGTTTTATAGCATAATGTTTCGGGATTTTTTATCGTAAAGAAAACCTCACAATTTTGCTGGTTATTATTTTGTTACATGTAAAAGTAAATATACTACATGTCTAAATTATCATATTGTCAAATTATAACCCAGCTAATGAGGCATACATGACAAAAAAAACACCCAAAAACAAACAAACAAAAAAACAATTTCCTACCAGGTCTCAGGTTTGATCAGTGTCACCCAGTTTCTCCATCTAAATGCCAGCAGCTCACATCCTGGAGAACCACCTAGGGTGGTCAGCAGCGACTCATTTCCTAAACACTCTTTTAATTAAACAAACTGGCATAATAAAGGAGAGAAAAGAGTGAGATGCTCACTATTCCCATGTGAGGAAGAAGTTCATTAATAATTTAGTGACCCGGTGGGTCTTGCGAACCCAGTGTGCCGTTCTGTCTGCCTTTTGCCAGTGATAGGGCAGAGAGAGGAACAGGCAGCATGCTGGTACTGCACTCTTTAGATGACTGTACACTTATCCTGCTTAGCCAAATTGCGAGATTATGGGTGCAGAGAGCCACTGGATCACTCCTGAGCCACACTTGAGGGTGTTTCACTGTGTATTCACAGCTCCGAGAAAAAGCCATTTCGCAATCAAAATTTAACTGTATCACATGTTCCGCGGCTGAAAGGGCAGGAGAGAAAATCTTATTTTACCTTGCCTCATGACATAAATAAAACAAATAAAAGCTGTATATAATAATTCATCATCATGTAAACACATTACCAAACAACTTCATATTAACCTTATTATTCTTTTTTTAATTGGAACTGAAAGATATTTATTCAATGTAAAATCATTCTGTTAAGAATTCTACAGTTTCAAACCACTGAATTACACATCTGCCTTGTACCAAGTAGTCTGGCCATACTGATACTTAAAATGACATTTTCTTCTATAGTCCTTGTCCTCTAGACAAAAGCTAATTTTCTGGTAAAATTCTGGTTTGTGTCCAAACAGGCAATGAACATGGCGATCTCTGCAACTCACGTTGGTATCTCAACATGTTCTTGCTGATTGTTAACTCCGCGTATGTGCTACTTACCTTCTGCACTATAACTTAAATAAGTGACCAGCACAAATTCTCTCATTGCCTTGTAATCAACATATACTCAAGTATGCGTCAAGTCTAATTTCCAAGTTAGTTTTCATCCATTATCACCTCATCTATAGACAGTGAAATATCATTTTGTGATTAGCAAAAAACATATGGTTATTGCTTTTTGCAGAGCTTCTGGAAGATAACCTCACTCATATTTTTCCAGTAAATTTGAAGCCACATTCACAAGTTGCTTAACAGCTTAGCATAAACACCAAACAGTGAAACTCACCTAAGGGAAAAACTCCACAAAGCAGTCTGGTCACACAAACCCCGTAAAACCAAAACATGTAGAAATGCAGTGTGTTAAGGGTAATGGTCGTCGGATATTCCTAACCTTTGGACAGAGTGTCTCCTGTTTCCAGTGTTTTTGCTAACTTTCTCCTGACTGCAGCTTCATACTGAACAGACAGATAGCAGAGTGGTATTGATCTTTCAATCATATAATCTATCTCACAGCAAGAAAAAGTTTAATTCAACATTTAAAAGCTTTCAGCTTTCTATATTTGTTCTGAATCATTAATCTTGCATTAATATTGTACACTGATCAGCCACAACATTGAAACCACTGACAGGTGAAGTTAATAACATCAATCATCTCGTTACAATGCAATGTTCTGCTGGGAAAACTAGGGTCCTGGCATTCATCTGGATGTTGATGTTGAACTTTGTTGCAGACCACGTGCAACCCACCCCAATGACCTCACCCTGCAACCCACAGGAACCAATGGATCTGCTGCCATTGTCCCAGTGGCATGACACCATAGGAACCCCCAGAGGTCCTGTGTCCATACCCTGACGAGTCAGAGCTGTTTAGGCGGCATGAGGGAGACCTACACAAAGGATGGGTGAAAAGGTGGGAGGGTTGGGGTTATTACAGGTCAGAAGGGTGTGGCAGGGTCTGAAATGACAGGAGAGTTAGTAATATGAAAAAGGCAAAGACAAAGTTAGAGACTAGCTGGGAGCATTGAGCGGCTAAAAAGCTACTGAATATTTTCACAGGCGTTTGCACATACATCAACCATTTCTTGCTTTTTTCTGTGTTCAGCAAGGATTCACAGAGCTAAGTAATATAAAGAAAATCTTTAAATAACCTATAAACCTATATATATACAGATACATCGTCTGTTCACTTGAAGTATTTTAAGTACCTAACAATTATGAATTCAGGGAAAGATTTCCCAAATAACACAGCCATTTCAGTTTATTGAGAATATGTTGATAGCTGTTTTATTCCTCCTTTGAGGGCTCAATACAACTTTTGAAATCTCCATAAAAGTAAACCTGACTTTGATATCAAAACTGCTGGTGTGTTAGGCGGGGCGTTCATACTGTAGGCTTGTTGTTGCCCTTTGTAGTCATCTTGTTGCTTGTCTCTTAATTGACAGAAAGTAGACCAGAATGTTATGGATTGTAGGTGTTATCTTCAGTCGCATCCTCAGCTCACACTTTAACTCATTTCTCACTTTGGTTGCAGGGGCTGGGAGAGCATCTCTCTTACAGCCCTCAGAAGTCAGAGTGGCCCTCAGCATTCCAGCTGTCTGTCGGGTGTCATTGTGAAGATCAACATCACGCAGGGGTGTGAAGACAATCACACAGTTTTACATGCTACATTTGCCTTTAATCGAGGAAATCGTGCGAAACCGAACCCCAAATAGAAATCTCCAGCAACACTTCTGTGCATGTAATTAACTGATAAATCTCTAATTAACATTGCGTTGTCAGTGGTTATAGCAGCATCCGGATGAGGGTGGGTGGAGGGTCTGGGGTGGTGGTGGAGATGATGGGGGTGGGGTCCCAGCAGATGGCTGCATGTACTGTCTTGCAGGCACAGTCGTGGGCGAGAAGCTGAGGCTGTTGTCAGACATTCCTCCATCAGGCCACTGCCAGAAGCCCACTGCCATGCCCCCAACCCCCATGCTCCAGTCCTGCCCTCCTCCACCCGAGCAGCCACAGAGGCAGAAGTTAAGAATAGAGGAAGTCTTGTCACATTGCATGTAAAGGCACCCTGTGTTCAGAGGGGTGATACATGCTGGAAATAATCATTGCTGCTCTGCTGTGCAACCCTGATGTTTGTTTTTTTCCCCTAGTTATTAGTCCCTTTTGGTCAGATACTGTCACAGATCTGCATCGCCTACAGTTGAGTTTAGGTCTCAAGTTGACATAATCCAGTGTGGGCCATACTGCTTGGTTCCTTTATTGAATAGAGTCTGAATATGCCACTGGATTACAGCACCTACGCTGATATCATTAAAAATGTTACGCTGTCAAATCTTCTCTTTTCAGTTTTTCATTCTACTGTATTTGTCAGAGGAGTGTGGATGAAAATGTTTTAATGAGATGACAAAGATGCTTTGTGTAGGATGAGTGTGACTTATTCCAAAACTTAACACACTGAAACACTGGAATAAGATTTGGATGTGCTCCAGTTTTGGGTAGACAGAGGTAGAATTTGAATGGAAGAATCCTAAATGGCGACTGAAGCTGTAAAAGTCCTTCTTAGTGGGTCACTGCTGTGAAAATGCTCCCTATTTAGGACAAATCATTGCAGCTGCCCTTAGTCGTACCTCAGCCTGTCTGAAATCTGTTCTGACACAAAACAAAAGCAGTTTCGGGGACTTCTTCCTCCTCCAGATGTTGAACTTGATTCGAAAAGAAAAGGTGATTTTGAGGGGGTTGGGGAAAAAAGGGAGGAGAGAAAGGGGGAGTGCAGGGGCAGCTGCTGGAAGAAAGAGAGCAGACAGCGATGGAGCATTACAGTGCAATGCCGAAAGGTGAGACAAAAACACAAAAACATTTCAGGGCAACAGTAGCATTGGGCAAAGTGGGCACTTTGTTTGTCAGATGTTGTTGTGGTTGATGGATTTCTCACTCCACCTTCTTTTTCTCTCTTAAAATCACATTTCATCATAAAAATAAAAACAATCAGGAAAGATAGCTGCTTGTTGTTTAATATTGAAAACCAAATACAAGCTTGTAGATAGAGTATTAGGTGATTAAAGAGATAAAATACTCTAGTTTTTCTGCTGACTGGTTATTCAACCTCTTCCATGCCTGGTCTCCCTCTCTTGTGGTGCCCCTCAAGGATCAATTTTAGGTCCTCTTCTCTTTTCCATTTACACAGCTCCACTGGAGCACACATTTGGACTCTGTCCTCCCAATAAGAATGACAGCATGAGTCATTTAAGCCAGTAATTATAACAGGAGCAAAGGAGGAAGACAGGCAACAAAGCTGTTCATTTTGGTCAATGTTTTTTTTTTCTTTTTCTTTTTCTTTTTTTTTTTTTTGAGTATGACTATGGTTGTTCACTAACCGTAGCCACTGTATTATTGTAACCATGATACTGATATATTATTTCATGGCATTCTTGCATCTTGCAATCCTCAGGCAGAAAACGCTTGATGGTTTCAGCCACTCACTCTTATTACTCTGAGTGACCTTCCTGGTCCTGCCCCTCAGGTTTGGAACTCCCAGCCTCAGCATCTCAGGCCAGCCAAGTGTCTTTAAATCACTTCTTTAAACTGAATTTATTGGAAACCTTCTCTTGAATTTAGCAATGTTTTTAACCTGATTTTATTTCTCACTTTTAATGTGCTCCTAATTTTTTACTGTTATTTGTTTTTGAATTTCCTCATTCTTGCAGCTTTTGTCACTGTTTACACCGTCTGCTCTTATTCTTATTCTTATTTTTGTTTCAGGAGTTGTTTGTCCTTCTCTTAGCTCTAACTATTAAACCTCTGATTGATTCTCTCCACATTTATGACAAGTCTACAATAGTATTAGTGTATAAATATAATGTAACCGGAGATTTAGTGAAACATACCTATTTTACTACAATTAATAATTTAATGATAGGTTTTGATGTGAATATTATTTTCTCAGATGTCATTTTGCCAGAGGCACAAATATTCTGAAAGTGTCAAATGTCAAAAAATGAATAGAATTTGAGAGGCAGAACGTCCTATATAGCTCTGATATGGTTTAATTAAATGACATACAGTGATTGAAAAAGATATAGTTTCAATTAAAAGGCTTTAATTGAAAAAGGTCATTTCAAAAACTAAATGTTCTATTAGAAATTCAATTACCTCCCAGAAAAAGGAATATAATATAATTCTTCATAATGGACTCTGGAATGTAATAAGTTGGCCAATTAACTATTTTTTATTTGATTTAGGTAGATTTTATGATCTTTGTTCACAATATCAATTACATGGAGAGCTTTGTGTAGGCAATGTTCATAATGACTGCAAATGGCAGAGGAGGAAAGAACCCTTGACTAATTAATGCATCCCTAACCAGCTTTCAATTATAACACAAATCATGCACTAACACACATCTAGGTCAGGATTCTCAGCCTTTGTTCAACATGGAGTTTTTGCAGAAAACTTGTCTTTTTTTCAAACTTCAACTGACATTTATGGAGAAATAGCAACATTATAACAAAATAAATTATTAAAACTTATATGTACTGGTGTTATGTTGAGTTAGTTTTCAGATTGTTGAGGTTAGAGTGGTGCTTTAAACACTGTCAGGTGAATCTTTGCTCCGTCTGGTCGCTTTTCCATTTTTGACAGATATCAATCAATCCAGCAGATGAGGTCAGCTGTTTTAATTTGCTCACGCTGCGTCCTGGGAAATGAATATTCAGCATTTTGATGATAGAGCTTTGCTGTTTATGCACACGGAAGACATTAATTTGCTGGCACCATTACTTTTTTCTCAGCATTTATAACAACATGCAGGCTGTAACAGGCAAAGTTGTCCTGAGAAAATCTATTTATTGTTAAGGAATATGAATTTTTGGTGGTGAATGCAAGCCAAT
Organism: Lates japonicus; assembly: GCA_033238685.1. NCBI lineage: Eukaryota > Metazoa > Chordata > Actinopteri > Centropomidae > Lates > Lates japonicus. The sequence goes on along the minus strand of BRZM01000079.1, from coordinate 2,787,475 downwards.
TTCCTTATTTACATAGGGTGAGTTGCTTGTTTTCATCATTGCTCTGAGAAAGACAAAGTTCCTTCCTCAGTGTCTTTTGACTAAACTGAATTGGTCTGCTGAATCAGACTGGTTTATACTGAGGATAATATACATGTGCAGGTAGTCTCAAAAACCAACCAACTGCCAGAAATATCAATATTTATGGAAGAAATTAGCAGAAAATATGTGCATAAACAAAATATAGTGTGTTATAATGCTGGAATGTAACTAAGTACATTTACTCAAGAACAAAATGTGAGGAATTTGTCCTTTTAGTTTATTCCTATTTCACACTAGTTAACCTTAATAATAATTCTACTCCAGTGCATTTAGGAGGAGAATACTACACTTTGTGTAAGTAAGATTTTATATATAAAACACACAATGAGCTCTTAAAATGTGATGCATTGTTACAGATGAAACTACAAAGCAGTATATAAAGTAGTTCAAATCAGATTTACTTTGACCAACTGTAACAGTAAAATGCTACTTACATCAGTAATAATGATCCAAATATATAGGGCCCATCAAAGCTCCCTCAGTCCCTGAAGTCTGTAAATGTTATTTGGATTTTTTAATATTTTATTTATTTCAGTTATATTTTGGGTACATTATATCCCAGCACAACACAAGTTCTAACTGCTGTTTCAGAACCTTACATTCTGATGGAGAGACACAGAACAACTTTATTTACCACCACACTGATTCATACAGTCAAATTAAAATATACCAAGTCTTAAAGTACTGGAATCAGCATGTGTAATAGTTATTATTTGTAAATGTAAAATTGTAATTGCAAACTTCCTCCAAGTCTCTTAAAGACATAATGATCCTATGTCCTCGGTGGTACAGCCATTCTCCTGAAGCTTTATGATACTTAAAGTACATTTTGCTAATAATACCTCCACTTTACATACATTCTAAATGCAGAACATTCTCTTGTAATGGAGTTATTTTGTGGGCTGGTATTACTACTCTGTGCTTGCTACACTGGTGTTATAAAATGATTTAATAAAAGAGATGCTGGAGAAAATAGTTGAAAAAATCAGTCACATTTGATTTGAGTAGCTCAGTTCTCATTTTTCTTTGTTTCTCCTGGAATTAATCTTCACCCAAACCATTGCTTAAATCAAGCTGGCAAGTGGATGAACAATAATGTTCATCCTCTCTGTTATAACATTATTTGGTTTCACCTAGAGCTGAAACAATTATTCAGTTTGGTTTGTCAATTGGCAGAAAATCTATTGGCAACTGTTTAGAAAATAATTTTTGAAGCTCAAGAAGAGATCACCTTGAAGAGTGACTATTTTTAGAAAATTGTTGGACTGAACAGTTATTTGATTAATTGAGAAAAGAATCAGCAGGTTAATTGATAATGAAAATAATCAGTTAGTTGCAGCCTGACTTTCACCCTGTCCGCTGCAGATGAAACTACAGTATTATAGCTACTGTAGGTTCTGAAGCAGAACATGACAACATTGGTTATTTTCCAGCAGGGGGCAATATTAACCAGGGAGGGAGGAGAAGCATCCAGGAGAAGATTTGTTACTTCAAACCAAAACAGTAGAATTAAATCAAATGTTGCATGATATCAATTAAACTCTACTCCCAGAAAAAATAAATAAATAAATAAATAAGATAAACTGTGATGCAATGTGTGAAGTTGAAAATTAGCCAACAAGTGTAACAGTCCCTGATTGTAACATGGGGAAATGATTTACAGAATGCAATAAACTACTTCTTAAAGTTGCAAATCCACCTTAAATGTACAAGTGATGCTGCAGGGTGAGGGCTGCTTTAAATGATCAGCTCTTCTTTGTGAAATGCACAAAGTAAACAAACACCTGCTTCATAGGCAAGAGACACTTTGATACCAGATAAACTGATTGATGCTACAAACAATCCAACTTTATTACACATTTAGTCTCAAACCCCTTGTGTGAAAATGTGTGTTGTTCGAGAGGCAACACGTTACACACACATGCATACACAGACAAACACACACACACACACATAGTACAACACTGTAAGCTGCATAATTTCATAGCACTTCCTGAGGCAAAGAGGAGTGAAACTACCACATGAGCAGTGGATTATTATCACTGCATAATGTATTTCCACCTTCGTAGGTGAAGTGAAAGTGTCATACAATTATTCAGGATTGTTACCAAAAACAGAGTAGAAATTCAGAACACTACATCCGACGCAGATGACAGAGACGATACAGGCGGCTAACATAGAAACAACAGTTTTTCCTGAAAAATAATATCCATCGGTAATTTTTGACACACATAGACTGTTTTTGTTGTTGTGGTCTTCACTTTAGCTTCCACTGCAATTATTTGACAGCAAATTTTTTTTACAAACTAAAAATCGTATACAAGACAAGACATCACATCTTATAAAATATGGTGGATTTTTAATGGAAGAACATTTCCAGCACTAAATAGCTCAAGCTTGACCAGCTACAAATTTTAAATGCTACATACAAGTTAATGCATTAAAGACAATAATATAATATAATATATATAATAATATTACCTCTGAAAGGAATCATTCTGCATGATGGGTACTTTATATTGTGTATAGTACTTTGAAATTGTAGTATTGCTACTTTTACTTATTTAAAGGATCTATGTACTTCCTGTACCACTGCCTCTTAAGCTATTGATTTGATATTTTAACAAACAAATTGCTAACTACACAAATGTTTGAGATAATGAAAGTAATATTAAAACACTAATTGGATAATATGTCTAAAATAGTAAAACTGTGTAATATGTATCATCAAAGTCACACTTTTCATATAAGTCTATTTTATTGTCTCTTGTTCTTCTTTGTTCAGCCTCTGAGGCGTCTGTGTCTCAGCCAGGCCACAGGGTGTCTATCAGAGTTAACTTGTGGAGGGAACCTAAGCTTCTATGGTTGTGTATGTGTGTGTGTTTGTGTGTGTGTGTGTGTGTGTGTGTGTGTGTGTGTGTGTGTGTGTGTACACTATGCGTTTGTGCACTCCTGTGCATGTGTGTGAGTGAAGGGTTGGGGCGGCAGCTGGCCGAGGCTTTTTTTCAGTGCACCCGCCTTGGGGAGCCCCCACTCCAGCTGTGATTGATGCGCTCCTGTTGCTGACCGTGCAGAGGCCAGAGCACTGGGACCCGCTGAGGCTGATGTTTATTTGTGGTCAGAAACCACCTCGGTCAGGGGGCCCTGGTCATCAAACATCTTAATCCTCACAAACACAGCTCTGGGTCTGATTTTCTCCTCAGGAAGGACACATCAAGTTCTCTTTTTGCTGCTGATTGTTGTACGCTGAGCTAAATCACTGCTCATTGTAGTGTTGTTGTAGTTGTTGTTTGTTACCATCATGTGAAACATGTAAGGTAACAAGGCTCTAAACATCAGCACCGTATTCATGTTTTTTTTATTCATGATTTTGGAAAAGGACATTTTCTATATCTAATATTCTCTTCACAAGAAAAAGATTAGCTTTAAGAAACACTTTGTGTTTTGCTCTGACGCAGCCAAATATAGTAGTAGACAGCGCAGTGTAAACACTCAGGACTTATGTTTCAGTGGGAGAGTGAGAGAGTGCCAAACACACTCATGTCTCTTTGATCACAGTGGACGTTGGGTTCTGGGTGCTGAATGAAGAATGCTTTTTGTATGTGACATTCTGGAGCACTTCAAGGAAATGATCGGTCAAAGAGCAATCAACAGGCGAAGCCAGAGCTTCATACCTAACTCCCTGAGGGGCTATGAAGGTAAAACCACGAGGTCCGAACTCAGTGGGGGGAAGACGAGCTCGGCCGGGGGAGCCCAGTGGTTTGTGTTTGTTTCAGTTGAGCTGTGATCAGATGGAGGGAAAATGATTCAGGATTATGACTGTTCCCACAAAAGCTTGTACTTAAAATTTGTAATTATTCAGTAATTTCCATGTGGATCAGAATGCTAAGTTGTTTCATTGTTATCTCAGATAATGAGAAAATAGACTTCATAATGATGAACACTCACTGTACAGCTTACTGGTATTTCTGATAATAAACCTATTGCATATCTCTCATACTTTCAAACAGTAAATCAACCAGACTTTTTTTCCCACAGATAATATGGGATAGTGTAAAAGGAGCTACTTTTTCTCCTTGTGTCACAGTCAGCAAGTAACTAAGTCTGTTTACTCAATATTGTATTCACTATAACTGTATGATTATGTATATTTACTTTAGTATTTCCATTTTATAATTTCATATTATGACATACTCTGTATTTCTTAGAGATGAATTACTGTGTTTTTTTCTCCATTACATTTGGTTGACAGCTATGGTCATTAGCAAAGGAAGTATTTGGATCATTTACTTATCTAAAAGTAGCATTACTGCAATTCAGAGTCTTGCTTTGAAAATGCTACTTACATAAAAGTATGTCAGTATCATTGGCAAAATGAACTTAAAGCATCAAGAGTAAAAGTACTCAATATGTAGGAAAACGCCACTGTGAGTGTTACTGCAGAGGTCGATATTAGTGATGCATTAATGTGTACAATAAATAGCATTTCACTGTTGTTGTTGGTTGAGGCGGAGCTTATTTTATGTACTGTTGGGTATTTTAACGATGTAATAGTGCATCATATAATTACACCAGTAACTAAAGAAGTCAAATAACTGTAGTGGGATAAAAATATATATATATATATAATAGAAATAATAAAGTACAATATTTGTGCACAGTACTTGAGTAAATGTAACTAGTAATTGTTCACTGTGGTTTTTGTACTTTGACTTCTGAGCTCATCCACCTCTGCTTATATCTATGTATCTTTGTCTGCATGGGTGTTTGTTTTTATAGAGACCTGCCTTACTTCTCTCATTCCACATTACACCACAGGTTAATGGGTGACTTTTAAAATTAACGACCCCTAAAGATATACAAGCTCTAGAGGTTAAAGGCTTCATGTACAATTTCATTTCATCATTACTGTTGGCCACAATTTTCAATTTAATCTCAAAGCCAACTAGAAAGTTGCTTCCAAAGAGAAAGATGCTATTTTTTAAATTAAAATTTATTATGCATATTTTGTAGCTGTCTGTGGTTATAAGTGAAGATAAACGGGCATTTGTTTGATTACTGCCTTTGATTCAGATGATTGTTATCCAGATTGATTAAATTCTTTAGAAGTAAGAGGCCAGTGGGAAAGCTAAATAAATGCAAAGTGTATTTTATTGATTAAGATCACACTGGGAAGTGATGCTGCGTGGTGACAACAGATGTTATACATCCTTCCAGGTTAAAATTAAGCTTCCTCCACTTGGCATGCCAGAGTGTGACAGTGATGTTCTTGTTGCAGTGTCCAAAACATTCAGTGGATTACCAGGAATAATAAAACCAACACCCAACACTTTAAACTGGATGTGCCTATCTGATGCAAGGGGGGAGATTGATCTCCCATAATGCTTTGTCTTGATGAGACAATGAAAAATGGCCCTAGCCAGCGACATGTCAATATCAGGGCTGGAGATGCACCGACGGTCCTAGGTTCTTATTTAATCCGGTTTTCTTTAAGATGATAGCTCTTGTTACATTTTCACTGCCTGTCTGTCAGCTTGACATCGCAATATTCCCCCTCTCCTCACTTTCCTGCTCGGTTTCATTTATTTTAAAACGCCATTTCACACACGGCTGACTTTAACAAGGCATTATACAGCACTGAGGGAAGGTCTGGGAGATAGAATTGTGACAGATACAACATTTTTTATGGTGAAAATACAGAATATTGTAAACAGCAGAGTGTATAAATATGGCAGAGTTCAGAGAGGAAAGCTGCTCATGTATGTATAGATGTCAGTCAGTCTCATCTTCCCTGTGGAAATAATGTCCACTGTCAAGACTCCATTCATACAGGGTTCATAAGCAACAGCAGCAGCAATTGTTCAGGCTTCATTTATTGAAATGCAAACATTTAGAAATTAAAGGTTTACAGATTTTAAAGTATTGATGATGTGTCATTTAGTTACAAGTTGTTATTGAAAAACAATAAACTATGCCACACAGGCAAATATATGCAAATAGGCAATTTCACTAGCAAATATCTTATGACCTGCTACATTTCTTTCCTGTCAAAATGCAGCCCATCTATCCTGACCACAAATAAACTGCGAATGTATGAAAATGACCATGTTTATTAACTCCAGCTTATTTTACATCGTGTATGTCATTAAACACAGCTGACCTGGCTCTCACTTCTTTTTAAAAACAGGAAAATTAATGAACATTTATATTTTACCAATGACGTTGCAGGAGAGAATTCCCATGAAATTCCCAGGGAAAAAAGCTCCACCCTGACATTAACGGTTTAGTATTTTTCCCCTGCCTGCTCTGGATGTAACCACTATGGCGTTTTACTGTGAAAGTGCAGTGACAGTAGGGGTGCAGTTCTTCACTGCACCCTCCACGATGCAGCTGTGGGTGAAACATGCCGTGGCTGACATATCAGTGATGTTTATTAAGAGACGAGTCTATCAGGTCTCATAAGCCAGTTCTCGCAGGCGGCAGATCTTTTGTTTCTTCCGGAGGGTGTCATCAATCTTGCGTGGCTGCGCTCTCCTGAGCGCTTGATGGGAGATCACGGATTCCACCCTCCCATTGCAATGGGTTCAGTGGTGGAGGCAGGTAGACAGCACACACACAGATACACACACAGTGAAACCTACATGCTCTGCAGAGCAGCTCCATTCTAGGATTGAAAACACAGAGGGAGGCTCCATTGTAGACATGACACTGTAATCCTCTCTGTGTTACTGAGGGATAAGCTTACCAATAAAAAACTGTACAAAAATATAGTATTTATATATATATATATATATTTTGAGGACTTTAAGTTTAATGTCTGTTAAATATTCAAACAGAATTCAGCATACATTTCAGTGCTGCATAACTTTCATCTCCTGTTGTTTATATGAACATACCAGCACATACAAGAAATTAAAAAAGGAGAATACTAGTGAACTTCAAAATTTGTGTTTGATCTTTGAAACATTACTCGGACAACTGAAGGACCATTTTGATAGCTGTTCTGGAGTTTTTAATCATATAGTATTATCTTAATCAACACGTATTGGCCCGGCTGTCAGCTCAACTTTTTGCCATTATGGTCAAGAGGATTCTCAAATACTCTGAAGATAATGGAACTTTCAACATCCACAGTTTCCATGACAACTAAGCAAATTAAAGAATCACTCTCACCTTTGGTAATATACAAATGTAAAACTGACAAATGCTGTAGAAGGAAAACATAGGCCAAAAAAAAAAGAAAAGAAAAGAAAAGAAAAAACCCAACAAAAATCAGCACCATAATACAATAAATGCTGTTCAAATTATTTGTGACTTACATTACATTTTCTTACCTTTGGCCTCATATTTAGAGACAGCAATACTTATACTAGGAGAAACATCATGACTGGAGAATGAGATTTAAAAAATGATTTACTGACAGATGTTTAGACTTAGATTCATACTCTGCAGCCCTCCTGGTCCAAAACTGGATCAGATGCCCAGGTGTCTGGGCAGTGGGCAGTGTGTTTGCATGCTCAGGCATGTGAAACCATGTGTTTAAGCCTTATTCAGTGATGCTCTTGGCTTCTCTGTTGCTCCAGGACGGAAAGCCCTCAGTGCTGAATTGGATGGGTGATTGGACCCCAGTTTACTTGCCTGCAGCTCTATTTATATCAGATTTGTAATGATTTTTGAGGTCATCCTAAATAACTACATTATAAATTAGACTGTTAAAAGCCTGTCTAATTGTGAATGGTTTCCTATCTTTCAGGAATCCAATAGTTCTTACACATAAAGGAACAGATAATATCCTAAAGCCTACACCTTAGTATATATTCTGCCACATATTCTATATATTATAAGAAAATAAATTGAACCTACAGCACATTAAAGGGTGCACAGAATATATTAACCTAAGTACTATATTACATATCTATTGTACTGGTACAATAGAAGTAAATCCAATGGTAAGGTAAATACCCACTGAAATGTTTTTATGGTGTGGCCTTGCAGCAAGTGTCTCTTGTCTGCAATATGACATTGTAATATGAAATTGATATACTAGGCATATAGAGACTTAGATAAAAAAGTGCCCCCTGCACCAGCTAAAACCAAATGAAAGTAGATAACGGCATCGACTTGCAGCCTTCTGCAGTGTCATAACGTATGTAAATCTCTGTGGCCGGGATCGTAGACCTTCATTAAGTGCGCTTTAGTAGATTTATGAAGTGATCTGTGCAGAAGTCCTTTGTAGACGCTGTTCGCTTTAGACCTGGACATGATGAATATACTCCACTTGGCTCTGGCTGGACTGCTGAATCTGAAATTGGTGCTTTCCAGAGAACGCTGCATGTTTTCAGAGCTGGATGAAGCACTCCTGTTTATTCTCTGACTCTGCTCTACTGTGTTGACCTTTAACAAAATATGCCACCACTCTTGCAAAGGGCATTCATTCCTTTAAGTATTTTTTGCCATTATGATTCTTTTGCGGTCTCTGCTGCTACAACATGGTTACCTTTGTCAAGAATATGAACTGTGTAACATTAAACACCTCTCAATGCTTCAGTCCTTATAACAAATTGTATTCAGACCACATAGAAAGGTTAGCTTGTTCGGCCCTGAGTCCTCATCTCTCTCCCAATAGTAATGAATTTAAGGGATCATTTCATACTAATTGCTTTTTCAGGATGATAATCCAAGCAATAAACTGCAAAGAGGCGTTGGTTGTCTACAGGGAAATACGCCCAAATGAAATAAACACCCGTTCACTTTTGATTCAAATCTGTTCAGCCTCAGGACAGAATACATGCTGGTGCTGGACAGAAAGAAGACGAGGAAGTTTGAATCAATATTTCCTATTAGAGATGCTGATGCTTAAACCAACAATGACCCACGCTGAATGAGGTCCAAAGCATTGTGTGTTCAGGTGTGTGGAGTAATTGAATTCTCTATTGAAAAGACTCCTCTGATTAAACTAAAGAATGAAAGGAAAATGCAATCAAAGAGACCGTTGCTTTGGACAAAGAGTTACCTTCAAAGTTTGTCATCAAAGTTATTTTGATTAATGTGGGACTCAGTTCCTCAAATGTGCTATGAGAAGAACATACTGGAAGATATTATTATGCAAGTATGGCTGCTTGTGACTTTTTCTTTGTGAAGTCTGCTCAACTATTCTTGTTTTTTTTTTTTTTTTACAAGTTTTTCCTAAAGTATATTTTGCACAACATACATGCTTGTGTTCTTATTCATGTGTGTTTATAGCTGCCAGGTGGTGTATTGTGTTAATAGACAGATAAAAATCAGTGAGGAAATGGCCCTCCCAGCGCTGACCCTTCCACCACCCCGGCTCTATCTGTCAAGCTGTCCTCCCTCTGACTTTTCACCCTCTGATCCCCATCTCCTGCTTTGGAGTAAGAGAAAACAGACCAGCACTCCCAGAGCACATTGCAAGCCATTTTAAGAATGCTGCAGAAATGTCTGGAAACACAGGACCACTTTGATAAACACTTACTGTACAGTCTGGTCAGGCAAACACAGAGAAATAATGCAGACTCAAGTAAAAGTAAGTAAGTATATTGATTTTTGAATTGGTTCTCCTTTTAAAGTCAAACTTAAATTAGACTTTCAGTTTAAGTGTCTAAACCTCAGGTTTCTGAATGGGTATTTCCCATGTGTCCACCTCAGTGGTGTGCTAATGACTGGGGAACATCATACTGTACAGCCTACGAACACTGATACAGGACATTTTTTCCCTTTTTCAAACACACAAGGCACACAGCATTGTTTACTGTATGTACTGAGATTTAACCTGTTAAGATTCGAATCACAACATAGGAATTCATATGAAGCCCTGGAATTACAGATGGGACTAAACGGCAGCTAACTATGTTGATTAACTGATGATGTAGAGCCCACCCATACAGATATTGAGCCAATCATATGGTAGCAACATTTCAGTCAGAGCCAGGATTCATGCAGCCTGGAGACTAGTGTTAATTTAGGCAATTCTGATTTTCATTTCATTTTAGTCTTGTCCTGGTCAACAAATACAGACATGTTAGTCTAGGTTTGGTCACTGACAAGTTAGTCACATTTTTGTAAAACATTTTAAATTTTGATGTCTTCAGTGGACTTTGAGGCCACAGCTATCGCCATCTTTTAACCATTACCATGGTTACAGATGTCTGTCGTGAGGTGTCCATGTCTCTCTGCTCTGCAGTAATACACAGACTGACTCACCTCAGTCAATCTAGTTAGCATTTCCAAACTCTGAGCAGCATGGCTCTCTCAAATCTCATACAGTACAGTACTGCTAACCTAGCACTACTGCAGCTGCCTGTGCTGTTCACTGTAGAACAGTGAGTCATTCACAAGCTGATTCACTTAGTCGTTCACTAAAATACTGTTCATTGTCTGGGTTTAGTTTGAGATATTTATTTGGCGAACATCTAGCGGGAGATTTAAATGGTTACTGCTGACATTCATCTCAGAACTTATTACTGCCCTTTGATGGCAACATGAAAGATAGCCAACCAAAAGTAACAGTAATGTTAACTCCACATCCATAGTTACATTAGCTTACCTCTTCATAAATGTCGGTGTGCTGCCTGCATGTTGTTGTAGTTTGTCTCAGCTGCTTTGCTGCTGCTTCTTGTATACTACTCAGTAGATTATAGATGAATTTAGTCCATAAATCGGTTTTGTCCAAGAACAGGTAATGTCAGATTGAGTAACTGACAGTAGTATTAACATCCCCTGAACAAAAGATATTTTGGGCAGTGAAGCAAAGTGTTTTGCTAATCAGGAGCTACAGTGTATGGTTCTCTGGATTTAAAACATCCATTTGTTTTTATTAATTCATGAATCATCAGCTCTAATTTTCTTATTATTTAGTTTTAGTCTTGCTTTCACTGTGAAAAAACTATTAATAATACTACTAATATATTTTGTCATAGTTTTCATTGACTTAAAATTGGACTCTGACACATAAACAGTGTATAACAGTTTGTTATTTACACAGTGCATAATGTGTATTTGATCTCTGCAGTATATTTTTGGTAACACCCCCCCCCCAAAATGTCCTCAGCTCCTTGGGTAACTCTGTATCAGTTGCAGATAAAATTTGCTGTGATAAAATACTGGTGCAGGAGAAAAGTACGAATTGGTTGCTGTGCTGATTGCTTTCCCCTGCCTGTGTGTCAGATAGTGATCAGCAAGAAGCTCTTGAGTGTGCTTCATCTTGTCCGTCTGTCCGTCTACAGCTTCTCATTCTGTTGGCCTGGCAGAGAGGAGAAGAGAGGAGCAGGACAGAATGGATGTCTTGAAGGCTGAGGGAGACCTCTCTCTTTAAAGCTCCCATCTGATAGGACTGGCACAAAAGAGCCAATCACGTTTCTGCTGAAGTCAGTATATTGGAGACACATACATTACAGGGTTACAGGTGAAAGAAAGTAAAGGTGGGAAACAGAGAAATCAGACAGGCTGCTTTGAACGACTTTCTGCTGATTTCACTTCAGCTTCTTCCACTTCCTGTGGAATTTGATTATTTTCTTCTTACTCTCAGCCTCTGCTCTTGATCACGCAATGGCCGCAATAAACAGCAATAATCTTTGCCTTGATGAAAAAGTACCAACATTTTCATTCATAACCTCATATTTTGTTTTTTCAACATTGTTTGTTAATGTCAGATGTTGTCTGTTCTGTGTTGCAGAACCCTCTAGTGCCTCATGAGGAATACTGTGGTGTCGGCATAAAGGTGGATCAACTGCTGTGTTAGATTAGTATTTATCTAAATAAATAAATAATGATAATGATATTATTAAATAATATCACTTATGTTTGCACTCTTCTTAAATCTTTGATATCACTTGTTCTTTGGGTTTGAATCTGATGACCTTCCTAGTTGTTCCTATGTTACTGAGGGGGTTGGAGGTGCATAGTATCAGCAATTTTAAAACACCTGGGCACTGTGTTTTTTTTTTTTTTTAGCAAACTTCTCTCTAGTAAATTGTGTTTGTGTTTTGGGGACTATTTTCAGCAGATTAATACACATTTGATGCTTTAGTGTGTATTTGCAACAGCAGGATGATGCACATGGGACTGATGCAAAATAAACTACAATGCCCATGTTTATTATTATAGAGGAACATATCACACAGTGCAATGGTGTGGCTCCTTGATGTGTATTTTTTTCTCTCTCTCTTGACAAAAAGGAGCTCCACAAGAAATACAGTATCACAGTTTGGATACACAGGCAATACTTATTAGTATGATCAATGAATCACTGGTTTTGTCCTTTGTCCTTTGTTGACAGTATGATAAGTAAATATACAAGACCAGACTTATCCTTTAATGCAACCAGCAGCAAAAGTCTTCCCTCAAGAAATGCAGTTCAAATTGAAACATGAATGTTTCTTTTAACTTACAGCTCTTCGTAATCTTATATAGGAGATTGTTGAACAATATATCACATACACCCAGCTGGCAGTTTATTAGGTCCACCTAGCTAAAATTAATGCAGTCTAATATAACAACTCAACAATTACTCTCATCTTCATGATGTTCAGTTGTTGCTAAAACTGTTTCAGAGAGGTGTTGGTTCAACTCTGTAGTCATTTTGGGAGATGTAACTTGGGGTGCTCATGAATTACACTGTGCTATAACAACTAGTATTCCTATTATTTTGTCCACCCCATTCAAATCAGTGAAGGTAGGGTAAACAACAGACACATCTCTTTGTGTAATACATCACAGTTCAACTACACCCTTAATTAGAATGCATTAGTTTTAGCTAGGTGTAGCTAATAAACTGCCAACTGAAGTTATGTAACATTAAAAAGTCTTTTCACCCAAGTTACAAAATTACCTCTATTGGTATTTGGCTATACTGATAGTTTTAGTTGTATTTACTTAGCTTTTGAGATATTTTCCTTTTAGGTCTCTGCCTCCACCCAGTACAGGAGGTGGAGGTGGATGGAGCTCAGAACATTAAGGAAATATATTGTATTTTTTTTTTTTTTAATGTTTAGAAACAATGTCTCTATCATCTCTATAAAAAAAATAGACAGTGTTTGTGTGTGTGTGTATTATTCAGAGTAATGGTGACATTGTTTGGAAATACACTTTACTATTTAATTTTTACATGTTTATTTAGTACACTGAGTACCACAAATGAAACTGCATTCACTTCCATTGTATTGGGATGGAGGCAGAGATGTTGTAATGGATACATCAAAGCTTGGGTAAATAAAACCATAACATGGCTAAATACCATTAATGGTAAGAGAGAAAATGTTTTTGTCATTTGGGTGAACTCACTCTTTAATCTCTTATTATTATTATTTTTTAACTGAGAGTAGAAGTCCTAATGATAATAGCAGATTACTGCAAACACCATAGAAATGGTGTTGTTTTTTTATGTTTTAGTTTTTTTGTTTGTTTGTTTGTTTTACACTGCTGTAACAGTTTTTGGATTATAATTCAAATGCGTAAAAGAAATTCAACTGAATTTTACACACTGTCGTGACTGAATACTTCAACAGACAGTCAGCCAGTGTTCATTCCCAGCTGCATCCAGGGTGGCTCTGAGAGGAAATATTAGGCCGAAACATCTCAGGCGTGATGTGCCTATTAGATTATTCCAGAGACCAAACAACAGAGCAGGGAGAGGAGGCAGCAGAGAGGGTGGCAGACTGGGAGCAAAGCCTCTCTGAGCGCTGGCAATCAGGTGATATTAGGCTCTACCAGTTAGAAGCATCAGTGAGGCAGACACAGCTCGGTGTTAGCCGTACATGTGTACATACACTCAGCCATCATCTCAGACACAATAATGGAAAACCAGATGCCTTATCAAGCTCAACTGTCAGGCCGGAGGCCGAGCTGCAGAGATTAAGTGTGGGATATGTGTGACGGTGCGATGCATGAGGTCGGGAATTGGGCTGGGAGGAAGTGTGTTTGAATGTGAGTAGGGGATAGACAGGGTTAGTTGCAACTTCCTGAGGTTTGGTTGCAGAAGAGTCCCAACTGTATTATATCTGCTTTGTTACAGAGACAGTACAGCATGGATTTGTTCTCTTTATCCTACTGGGAGATCCTTAGAGTGTTTCTTGATTGATGCTGGAGATCCACCCACTCCGGGTTGCTAATGAGAAAAGCCCTGAAGACACAGAAATTCAGCAGACATTACTCCCTGACCTTTTGTGAGGTTTGCTGGGGACGCCACAGCAAGGCGTTCATGCAGCCACGGCGTCGTACGCGCATCAGGCTCCCTGGGGCGCCGCTCAGGGACGGGGAGTAACACTAGGGAGCCTCGTTATGTGCGCACCATCAAAACGAATCAGGCTCCGTCCGCCACCCCGCATCTCAGGCCCCCACTGTGGGCTGAAGGGTGAGCGTGTGGAGGTAATGAGACCATGGTGCTCCTCAGCCCCCGCCGCCACCTCCACTACGAGACACTAACAACTACTGGTGCCCCGGGGATGTCCGTGAGATAGGCAGTGAGAAAAAGAAAGAGTGAAATGGGGGGAAAAAAGAGTGTGAGAGAGAAAGAGAGAGACCAGACACTCTACCTAACCAGCTGAAGTGGAAGTTATCCTTCAGAAGTGTGTGTGTGTGTGCGTGTGTTTGTGTGTGTGTGTGTGACTCATGCACTGCCAGAGGTTTTCAGAGGTCTTGGAGGAGCTGTGCCAAGTTGTGTGGAAGTTTCTCTTGTTGCCAACAGGCGCTGAGCAGTCAAGCCTCCCCCCTACAGTCACACAGAAAGTATGTTTGAATCTCTGTTAATGCGCACATATAATCACCCACTGCACTGTGTTTTTGTTTTAAACAATGGTAAATATTAGACAGAATTAAACACACGTTCCTCAGAATCATCTCTCTTGATAAACTAGTTTAAAGCACCAGCATTCTCAGTTAATGGACTTCACAAAATGTGTGCAACTGGACGAAAAAAGGTTTTATTTATTGCAGCAAAGATGCAGAAAGACAATCAGCACACAAACTTCTGGCAAAAAATCATCAAGCCTTAAGCTGTTTCTCTCCCTAACAGATAATGCATGTGTGAGTCAGTAGCAGGCTTGATTATTTCAAGGCTCCTCTCTTTGGTCTACCCAAGAAAGCCTTGGATAACCTACACATCAGCCAAAAGGCAGCAGCTCATTTGCCAACCAAAGCCAGAAAGAGAACACAGACTATGTTACTCCTATTACAATGTATCTCCAGTGGTTGCTTCTTAGTTTTAGAATAAATTTGAGATGATTAAAGAAGGCCTAAAGGTTATTCTGCTTTTGTTTCATTTGGGGAACTATGGCTAATACATGTTTTATGACATGTTCATTTTAGTAGAGATTATGGCGAGGAATATCAAAAGCTTCAGTATATCTAATTTTGTTCAGCCACAGTTATTTGGTAAGGGCCTCTAAATCCTAATTTAATATAACTGAAATCATGCACAGTATTTTTGCAACCCAATCTCACTTTCTACAGTATCTGCACATGGCAGCCACAGTAAAGATTAGGTCATGGTTAGGGTTTGGCAACTACAACACTTGGTTAAGGTCAGGAAAAGATTGTGGTCAACTTTAGACAGTAACGTAACATCAATAGTCACACATGCTACACACCCATCCACCTTCCCCCGCCACCACAACCATAACTTTCCAACTTGCTGCACAGATGAGACTTTACTTTGAACACTGGCACTGACTGTTGGCATTGGACATAAATTGAGAGTTGCATCGCTCATTATGGAGGAATTCTTAGGGTATCGTGGGTTGTTTTTTCTTTTACCTTGACCACCTCTGCCTGTCCCACAACCATAGCTCAGCTCTGGCTAACTATTCATTCAGTGTGCAAATAACACTGGGACTCACTATCTTTAGTTGCCCAATAACATGAAAAACAACAATGGGAATCTTCTTCTGTGCTAACTGCCACCCCACACGAAGTAAATGCAGCACTGGAATTCACATAATTAAAAGGTTGCTTGAGCCAAGTTACAGAAAACATATTTTCTCACTGCACCATGCAGATAGTTTGGGTAGTTTTGCTCAGGTTTTGAGATATCCTTCTCTGAAACTTCTGCCTCCACCCAATACAATTGAGGAGAATGAAATCTTGTTTGTGGTGCTCAGAGCATTGCGAAATTCAGCTGCAATGTGTCTTTTCCAGAAAAAGTTTCCAGCTACTCTGGATAATGTAAAGACCTCAATGTAAACGGAGACACTTTCTACCTAAGAAATCTAATTGGTCTAATGAAAACTCTTGTCAGCAACTTTGTGAGGGTTGTAAAGTTAGGTGTTTTTTTTTATCCTTTCTGCTTATTGTTATTCTTTTCAGAGAGCAAAAGCCGACCTTGCCCTTGATGACTAAGTCTTGACAATCTGTACAACTGGTGCTTTTGTTTGTGTTATAATTAGTGGAAAAGTGTCTGAGAGGCAGATATGGCAGTGAAAGCCATCTTTTGAAAAATCTTCCCACACATGATATGTCATGTGTTTTCCTAAGGCTGTGGCATCATAGTGCATCCATTACTTTTCACTCAAATGATTCTCTGTCCAGGATGGATCACACATCATGATATGTCTCATAAAACAGAGTACTATCTTTCCCTAATAACACAATCCGATTTTAGCCTTTATTTTATCTCAAATATTAGATACAGATTGTAACTGATATAGTTCCACCTCTAAACCTCAGGTAAAAAGCTTGGCAGTGTATGCCAAAAACATTAGCAGAGAAGAAAACATTTATTTGTTGCATATAAAGCTATGCAGTTAGACGACAATAGAATATGAAGTAAATATGCTTCTATGTTTTTACTGAGACCCCAGAAGTGAAAGTCCAATTAAATGTTACTGGCTGTTAAATCGCATGACTAATAAAATAAATAAAATAATTAGTTCTTCTAGTTCTGCTAGTTAAAAAAAAAACTCTTTCAAACTGCTTGACTTGTCAAACTCAGGTGTTACATTACGTTCCACAATAACATTAATGATGGACTTTCCATGTAGGTGTTTGTTTTGTATGATGGCTAACTGGTGTGGCACAGGTGTTACACCTGTGCTTCTCATGCTAAGATATGTAAACACAGACATTTTTCCTAAAGCAGATATTTGCCAATTTGTCGCAGACGGAAAAAAAAACACAGGTGTACAGATAACATTAATAACGGGTGTGTTCCATTTAGATTGCCAGTTTCCTGGCCCTGGTATTGTGCATAGCTCACTGGTATTGTTTACTGGGACAATTACTGGGACAGCTAAACAGAGCCATCGTTAATGTTGTCAGCAAAACCTGTGCTCTACCTGGTGTGACAAATTGAAATCTCTGCCTGATAATAGGTCTATTGCAGCAGATGTTGATGATTGTTCACTTGCTGTACAAAATGCTTGAGCTCTAATTTTGTGGTTTTGACCAATGTCTTTCCAAGCAAAGACCAGTAAAAACCTAACCCCTACCACATGGAAAAAACTTGACTTCTTAGAAGGTGAAACATTTGGAACCAATGCCCACATCTTAGCTCTATAATGTTTTTTTTAAATTTTCAATTTGCTACTGCTTCATACCCACAGAAGCAGTGGCAGTGCTGTTTGACTGACCTGAATTTGGATTTGGATGAACACATCTTGAGCTGTGCAACATGAACCTGCATTCCTCGGAAGTTTATTCCAGGCCTATTGTTCAGTTCACATCATGGCAGTTTCACCACTGCCTCTGAACACAGTACTCTTCCTGCCACAAGCGGAGGGGGACAGTGACAGCTCTAAAATACTCTACAACTATGAGACTCAAAGTGTCACTGCAGTTGTCAAATTTCAAACCAATATCTAGAAACATTAATACCTTTTTGAATCAGCCAGTAAAACACTAAACATTAAATGGACAAAAAGTAATAAAGCTGTCCAGTCTTAGTCTGTATTCTTCCCCCAGTGGAAACAGCTGACCAACCTCTGCCACATAACTTATTTCATACTGATCAAAATATGAAAAACTGCTGTCATGTTCACATTCTCAGCAGTACTGTCTGTTTATTATGGGGAAGGATAAATTAAAATGTTACTGAAATTTATCACAAAAAACACTCACAGCCCTATTTCAGAGTTCATCTTGGCAGCTAATGCAAACAAGCTGATGCTTTTTTATCTGTAGGATGCTTATCTGTGCTGTACATTACATATATTATGATGGAAAATTCTTTTTTTTAGCCTAGTGAGTTTAACTTCTGTTGTTTTGTGTCCGGTCGCACATTTTGAACCTGCTAGATTTTGGCTGTACTCTAATTTCAGCACAAATTAAACTGGTGAACAGGAGGAAGTGTCTCCAGCAGCATGTGGCACAGCAGCTCAAGCTGTTAGCAGCTGAACAGGCGCAGCTGTGGAGCAGTCTCCCTGGGTCTCAGGGGGCTCATGCAGCAGTCTGTCTGTCCTTACCTATTTCACTTCTTCTCTGCTCTCTTTGGGGACTTCTCCTGTTAGTGTAGTGTTTGCTGTAAGAGACGCGTCTGCCTTTCCATCTGTGCCCAGTTTGAGAGTGAGCTAAACTGCAGTCAATGTCACACAAGAAGTTGCTGAATTATTAAGAGTTCCAGATTTGCTGTGCACTGCACATCTTTGATCCATCTGTTGGAGGAGCATTCATATATGGCAAAGTGTACCTGCTGCAGTTGCTGGCAATCTGTCACGGATCAAAATTTGATGGTTCATACATTTGTTGTCACCATAGAGAAGTTTGGCTCTCATGGTTTCTGACTCCATGTTACGCAGCTAGCTTTGCTCCCATTTACAGTGTACCATGAAGCACTGCTGGTAAAACCCTCATTAATTCTGAGTGTTTGAAAGTGGACTGAAAGACCACTATGCCACCTTACCCAGCATTTGAAACAAGAAGACAGAGATATTAAGACAGACAGACAGACAGAGAGAGAGAGAGAGAGAGAGAGAGAGAGAGAGAGAGAGAGAAGTATAAAAATAGCACTAACACCTTCCTAATCATCTGCCCCATTTCCTCAAGGTGATATGGTATAAAGGTTAGTGCTATATGTCCTCACTGAGAGCAAGGGAACATTGTATCACCCCTAGTTTAATCATTGCAGCTTTAATCAACAGGTTTTTATTAAGTGAACAGAATTTGTGGTATAAGAGCTGCAGGGCACATCCCAGTAATCTCAGCTTCTGTCCAGTATCTATTATACACACCATAACTCCTGCCCTTTTAGATAGAAAGAGCAGTGTAGTACAGTGCATTACACTGCCTGTCTGTTACTGGTAGATGATATGGCTGAAAATACTATCATGATACTATACAGAATTCTTTTTTTGTTAAATAAGAGTTCCATCACGTGTCATGTCACAGAGACTTTACATGAAACAAAGATTTTTCAGAATTAAATAATTAAAACTATTTAGTCAATAGAACAACTATAACTGAAATAAAAAAATAAATAAAAATAAAACAGGCACTTTCATATTGGTATCAGTAATATAAACTTAATAACATAATACATTGTGTATAATAACTGTCTGAAATGATTTTCTGCACCTTTCACTGGCAAATTTGGCTCAAGAAGCTGGGAAAGGGACTTTGAGTTTATATTAGTATGTTGTCATACATTTCCTAGACGTATTGATGGAGCCTCTGGTTCCAATTGTGTCTGTTGGAAATAACATTTATATGCAACTAATTTGCAACAGCAAATACATTTTGAAAGAAATACTGCTGCCTAAATGACTTTTTCTATCAACATAATGAGAGAACATTTTTAATCGCCAGGAAAAAAGTCCAGTGAAAACACATTTCATTTGTTTTCCCACAATATCTGCTCTTGCAATACAATATCTGCGAGTAGTGAGTAAATGATGATTAAACTTTTTTATGGTTGTGTTTTAACAGTCACAGTACTTGGGTAGGGTCACAGAAATATTGAGGCCTTGGATAGAGTTTTCTGATCGTTCCATACCCTTAACCACACACAGGACCCAGGATACGAACCTCTGTCTGCGATGTCAACGTCTTACACTTGGTACACCCACCATCCACCCTGACCACCTGCATACAACTTGGTTGTAGTACAAAAAAGTAGCTTAAAAAAGTATTATTTCCATCAGAATGTAATCAGCTGTGTGCAAGTTTTGCTTAATGGGCTGCAATATAAAAGAATACCTGTGTAAAGGGTGTGTTGGCAGCCAAATGGTTGAAGTGCATGTCACAAAACCAGAACAGATCTGATTTGATTCAAGCCAGTGACCTCTGTGAAACACCAGAAGGAAGTGGGGACACATTTGGCTTAAGGAGAGAAAGATTAACATTATTCCACTCATCTGATTGGCTGTTTGTGTTGCTAGTGGTCATTCCCCAAAAATGATCAAACTGTTTATATTTGTCAATGAGAAAGAAAAACAGGAGATAATTGTTGTTCTACAGCTGATACTGTTCGACTGATACTGTTCTGGCATTGTGTTTTAGTGTGTTATGGTTGGTGCCTCCCAGTGCAGAGGCTCTTCAGTGTGTTCTGTGGCAGACTTTGTACTTGACATTTCCATGATTCATGCCTGGTGTGATGGCTGGCCTAGAGGCTCACAGAACCTTTACTGAGACAGAACCAGGCTGCATTTGTCTGTATGGCCAGAGAGCATTACCAAACCACAATATTCTGTGTGTGTGCACGTATAACTGTGCCTGTGGTTAAAATTCAGACTTTTGATGCTTATCAATGTTTAAAACCTAATTCTGCATGATCTGTTTTGATTGTGTGAACTATATTATTTTCTTTAATTTGTAGCTTTATTCTGGCATGTGCTCACTGTTAGAGTTCAGAATACACAGTTCATAGTCAACTTTTTCTTTGCAGAACTTGTGTTCAGAGTGGTACTCACTATTTTTGAGAAACCCACACAGCGTATGCTCTCTTTTCATGTTTTAGAGAAATCATGAAGTCAGCTCCGCATGCATATGTTTCAGTGCTTTGGGGAAATGATAGTGGCTATGAATAACAAATAGATGTGAGTCAGTGCAGTTGAAAAGCCTTGGCTTTGTTGCTGTTATTAAAGCCGTGGTAGCTGGAGAAATGGATCCAAAGTATGCTGTTGATCTTTCTGCGAACACATATCAAAGCCTGGACAGCAAACGAGTGGTAAGTACTGGGGGACAGGGGGGATCCCTGGAGCAAACCGAGGGTAAAGATGAAGGGATGTGGAAGAGATGAAAGAGGGAGAAGAAAGAGAGAGGCAGTGAGAAAACAGAGGAAGAGAGAGAGAGAGAGAGAGAGAGAGAGAGCCTGTGTGCCTTTGTGTGTGTCTGTATACCAGTGTCTGCTGGAGGAAGGACTTCAAAGACCCAGCAGAGCAAAGGCTGCTTCGCTTTTTCACTTTTTTCTTCTTTTTTTTTTTCACCAAAGCTCCTCTCGTGTTGGATCCCCCCTCCACCCCTTTCTGATTATTCATCTGTCTCTCCTCAAAGGCAGCCAGGCCTATTGGATTCTGTAGGGCACCACTGACATGAATATTTCTGCTGCATCAGAGACATTTGCTGTCGGTGCCTCACAGTGCTTCAACTGTAATTGAGCGCATGATCCCTGAAGCTTTCCACAAAGTTTATTGACTGCATTATTGGCTGCATTACTGCTGTCTGGTGTATCAGTGAAAGTGAAGCCTGTGTGCTAAATTTTGTTTTGTTTTTTTCATTGGCAGTCTTAGAATTCTGAAACTGCATGGCTTTTACCAAATGCAAATGTAGAACAATGTATCACTTGCACAAAATGGCAAGTATATCTCATTAGTGAGCCTTCACATTCAGCAAACATAGCACACCATTGTGACAATAACTCCTTCAAAACACCAAATGTCCACTCATTAGAATTGCCCTATGCCCAGTTGTTCCTATAAAATAAAGGGCAGGAGCAATGTTACTAGTGGGCCTCCATTTTTAGATTTTGTAAGCTGTGTCAACATTTATTTTGTGAGTTAGCCAATTTACAAATTGAAACTGTTATCTGGCAAACGTGAATTGCTGGAGTGAAATGCCGGTCTTTGCCATTTTCAATGTTAACTGCCTATATATGCCATATTCAAGCCCTGTACATTGTAGCTACATAGCAGTCGATAACTGACCAGCTGCTAACACTGTAGATGGTACACAATAGTTGGAATCTCTCAGTTAAACATTAAGTACATCACATTGATATTTTAATCACCTTTATTGGAATCTCTGGACATTCAGAGCTGAGCAGCAGTATCAATTCTTGTATTATTTGTATATTATTTTGCAGCACTGTTGGTTTTTATAGTGTTTTTTATTCCCCTTGCCTATAAACAGACATTTTATTCATTTATTCATTTTAAATTGGAATTATAACCAAGTAAATGTTTATTAGAAGTTTTATGTTTAGGGTATACGTGTTTCTATATTCATGCAAGTATTACATACTGAAAAAATAAACGAACAAAAAGGCTGGAATAGGTGACATCACAGCATAGACAACAGGACAGAATGCGTTTAAAGTTTTTAGGGGCTTACAGCCTTGCTGTGGGTGTTGACATGCCTTGTTACTAGTATGTCAGTCTTAAACTATGTGACTGACTTAGTCTCCCCAGTCATGGAGAGTGTCTTTCAGATGCCATAATGCTGATCATGTTGCTCTTTGAAGAAGAAGAAGCTTCCCCGGAGGTACAGATGGCTACGCGCCTTCTCAGATTGTGTTAGGGGAGATGAGAGGCGGTAGGGTGGGGTATGTTGTCGTGGTATTCGTGTTGGATTGGGGGGGGGCTTACTTTTTGGGGAATTTGAGGAAATCAAAGCTTTGTTTGTGCTTAGAGGCATAGGTGAGTGGGTACAACTGGTACTGGCTGCTGTCATATAAGGACAGACTGTCAGGTCTCTGATGGAGCTCATGGTTGTCTCATTTTGACTAGTTCTCCTTTGCGACGCACTCAATAAGTATTTGTGTCTCCTCTTCTCAAAGCTTGATGTAATTTTTTATGTCTCTTCGAGTGTCAAAAGGGTCTACAAACCAGAGAAGTCTCATAAGTGGGTCTTCAAAGGGTGTCGTAACCAATTAACTTTCCAAAATGTAGAATTCATATGGCATTCCGGATGCTTTTTTCAAATTTTATTTATTTTTTAATTCTAAAGAAAGACATAGTTCGATTTCATGGACTTATCAGTAATTTTCAAGTAATTTCATGGCTTGGGCATTGTCTTAACAATGTTCTTTTGGATATTTTACGGTTGCATCAAAAGTCAGGATGAACAGCTGTAGTTACGCTTCCTACTACTTCTTCTTTCAACAACTTGTCAGCCTTCCCAAGATGCAAAGTTTCAATAGAGCAGAGCAGATGATATATCAGGGCACCTCCTGGGTGTCTCAATGCTGCCCTTGTTCAAAGAGTTTGACAGATACATCCTCTCCCATATGTTTTTAGAGCACCCAGAGGACTTGATTGACTTGTGAGGGCAGTATATTGGCCCTATGAATTTACTTTAAGACACTGGTTGTCAAGGTGAAACACTCACAGCTCATTACATGGCACAGGCTCAGATTGTTATTATATTGCAAATCCATGAAGATGGGGCTCATCACTATGGTGGATCAACAAAGGGGATGGGCCATATAGCACGAGTGCACAGTTGTTAACATTTAGAGGGGGTGAAATAGTTACGAGCATATAAAATTTGATTGCCCCCTTTAGAGAACTTAGCAGCAAGTGTAAAGTTTGCACTCTGTGGGATCAATGGCTCCCTTTTTCTATTGTACACTATATCTCAATATCCGTCTGTTACTTCTCTCTGGTGGGTTGTAGATCTGAGTTCATGGTGAAGTAATAGCTCCCTCTCACAGAAATACTGCCTTTTGATGCTGCATGCTTTAGATCCACAGTATATTTATTATGGTCAGGATTCTGTAAAACATATATTCTGGGAGTAAGGAAAACCTCTTCCTAGTTTTTAATATCAGCCCTTCTCCAAACCTTAATATCAGTGTGTGAAATACCCATAATTCCCTCTCATTGTCTAGTGTCAAAGTGATATCTTTTGTTTTTTATAGCATTACCCGCGTACCATGCTCGTGAAGTACTTCATTGCAATATTGACAAATGATGCCCCAGGGCTTTGTAGAACACATTACCAGGTTTGCCCAACTCCACACTGTGATTCTGCAGGATCCCCCCTCCCACTTCCCCACCCCACACACGGGGCCTGTAAAGTTTTTATTTTGGGAAGGTAGGACTGCAATAAGGAGTGAACACAAAGGCAGTTTTGGGGTGGGGGGTGTTGGGGGTGGCGACGTGTTAATGGTTTGACTTGTGAGCGCTAATCACCACTTGGCCGTTAACCACACGCCAGCACCACTGGGCTCATTCCAGGGGTTAACTAAACTGAGCCGTGACACATGGCTGGGCTTTATGGGGTCCGGGCAGGGAAAGGAGGCCCACGAATGACGCTAAAGAGGCTGTAATAATGACAGCAATTACCACAATCACTTCAAACAAATGGGAAGCTTGCGAAAACCTCATCACATACTCTGATCAGATTGGCCCTAATGAGATAAAGATGCCGAAATTAATCCTGTGTTAGTGCAGTAGCGCGTTCGCCAAAACGCACAAACATGCATGCAAATGCAAGACAGGGCCTGCTGGCCGCTGTCCAGGATCAAACTACTGCAAAGCGTTGAGAGCATATTTACATAATGATTATGATGATGATGGTGTGTGGATAATAGCGATGATGATGATGATGATAATGGTGATGATGATGATGATGATGATGATGTTCGTATTTGGACTGTATTTACAGATTTTGAATGACCTTCCCAACTGATCACTAAGCTGTTCCTCCTCTAATCCTGAGTGTCTCAGAGCGATGAGAGCTATCTGAGACAGAGACATACCCAAAGTCAGACTGACATTTGCATTAAGGTAATGTTTGGTGACTGATGCAAGTCTCCTAATGATTCAGAATGCCGGGCGGGTAACCTCTCTCAATACCGTGTGAACCCCCAAAGTGCTGAGATGACACTGTACAGTTGGTGACCTCATTATAAAGCTATTACCACAGTCAGGAAATTTAACATACATGTCTGTGATGACAGAATCTATAAATCATTACAGTAGTCCTGCTCAAGTCCTTTGCTGTAACATTCTCCTCAGGCGCTGATGCCCTCTGATCATTTTCTTTCATATTTCTCTAATTGCCATCCTCATAGTTTTGCTCTTTTTCTTGCCTGTGTTGGCGTGCGTAATAGTCAGTCCATCCAAAGTGGCTGCGTTGTCACTTCTGCCATTATACGGGCCATTTCATTTTCATCTGCGGGAATCCTGGCTCCTCACACCACAGTGACGGCCCTCTAAATCATCCTCATGTGTAATTGCTCTATACCCAAATGGCTGTGGCCTTCTCCTGTTGCCCTAAGAGCATTTACTCAGGCTTCTCGAATTCAAGCTCCTGGTTCAAGCCTCTTTGACTAGTCCTTTATGCCAAGTCAGTGTCAGATGCTTCATTACTATCATTCATTGTAATGTCAAACTAAATATTGTTTTATATTGTGGGAAAACCTTGAAATGTTCATATGTTTTACCTTGAAGTCTTACACAATTCTCTATGGGTTAAGAGATTTCTAAAATACTCTATGAAACCTTTTATTACAATTTTGGGTTATATTTTCATATAATACTGTACTCACCACAGTACAGAGAATCCAGAGCATAACAAATTATCTAGAAATTGGAAAAAGAAGCAGCCATAATGTCCCACTAATAAGTATAATTATTGCACTAGGAATACAAGTTACACACAGGCATGTGTCACCATGTTTTCTTGAACATGAGAAATTAGACTGTAAGCTGTGGTGGATAGTTACAATGGACAGTTTGGGTTGTAGTTAAACCATGCTTCATTACTTATTTTCACAGATACATTTTGGTTTTATTTATCGATTGCTCGTGTTGTTGCTCTATTGGACCTATTTTTACCAGTGTCTCCACCTTTAAGATCTCAGTAATAAATTGTAATCCTTGACAGGTGTGAAGAGCTACAACAGTAATCAACTATGTTGTGTGGTTTTTCCATTACAATTTCGGTAAGTAGTTGATTTTGTGACACCTGTTATTGTTATGGTGGTCAGTGCTAGTGTTTTAATAATACAAGTGCCAGAAACAATGTGTGTGTATTAACCACTGGGGCAGCAATTATACTGAAACCTTGTAGTTACTCTGTTGAAAATGTAACAAGAAAGAAAAGCAACTTGTATATTTCCAGCACATCCAAACAAACTGATGGCTGAAAAGGATTCATTGTTTTTGTTTTAGAGACCTTAAAAGACATTCAGCAATGTCCTCCAGCATGTGGTTATACTGAATATTTTCTTCAGCACTGTGTAAAAGCGTGAATGTAGCCAGCTTCTATCTTTTGCATCACATTTAGCACACACATGCATCATCATCTGTGGATCCCTTGTGTTGGTATCAGTGGGTCCGCATGGGTAAGACAGACCTGCGAGAACAATAAAAACTGCTATAGAGAGGTAACAACAAGAATTCAACCAAGCTAAAATACATTTTTGTCATTGCATTTCCCAAACAACTCAAGTGTTGTCCTGATCGGCCTTGTCAGTGCCTTCAAAACTATTACACATCACCATTACAAATTCATTTTCTGATATGACATTATTATGGGTATGGTTTGGTTAAGGTGTAGGCATACATATAACTGTTGGGGTTCAAATTTGGTGTAAAATAATTACTTGGAACATGTAGTTAAAACAATAAGTGCTTGGTTAAGGTTTGGCAGGTGATTGTGGTCACAGCTATGAGAAACACTGACTCAGGAGAGGAGATAAAGTGACTCACATCAAGGTCCAGCATAACTGACCCTTTCATCCACTAGTGTATTTATTCTCTATGCAGGCGTTGTGTCAGTGTGCTTCAACCAAAAGTGCTTGTCGAGATGGCTGGATAGGATCTGAACTGGATTTGGGGTGGTGGGTCTGACAATTTGCAAATTGCAACTTCCGCAAATGGACAAACCAAAAATGCAGCTAACACACACCACACATGCAGCAGTAATCAAAATGCAAGGTGAGATAAGATTGAACTTCCCTCTCAAGTTCTCTCAAGTCCAAACTTTTGAACCAAGTGAAGAAAATAATTGAAAGGAAAGACTGTCTAAGAAATTATTGTGCGTTGTCGTGACCATTCAAACGACTATACATTGTTTTACCATTATTTGTCGTTGGATAACACATCATACAAAAAGAAGTTGGTTTAAGATATAATGAAAAGTACCTTTATGTCAGGATACTTTCTCCTTTGCTTTCATGACAGACAACAGTCAGTAATCCACATAAATCTCTGGCCTTGCTATTGCTTTTCTTGGAAGGACAGTTGCTGAACTAACCACACAATACCAAATTCATTGAGTGCTTATTGCTGAAAAAATGGCAGCCATAAATAGTGTCAAAATCTAATTTGACACTTAATGAAAATCTTAAAGTTACAATTAAATTAACTGACACTAACCTGTCAAGTTGACATTTTGGAGGATTTTGCCTGACAGCAGTGATATTTGTCTTGTATTTGTATGTATTCATTAGATGGAAGGTGACACGAGGGAAGACAAAGCTGGACCTAATACACACACACACACACACAAAACATGCACTCACACACACAGCAGCTGGCAGATTGCAGCTACCCCATTACAATGATAATAGCTACGTCCATTGTGATGTCCCACTTTTTAATTTTGATTTTGGGAGGTGAGTGAAGTCATTACGCTGTGGCCCTCACTTGGTTTTATGAACAATCTAATGCCCTAGAGACTCCTCTTTGCACACACACACACACACACACACAAACAAACAGCTGCACACGGACAATAGATAAGCACACACACATTCATGCGCACTTACACACACATCTCAGTGAGTCAATCCCTTCCCCCCAGTGATTTGCCCTGCCATTAGGCCTGCAAGTTCCACAGGGCTGCTGAGCGAATGGGGTGTCCCAGACCCACTCAGCGTCAGAAACACATCACTTAACCCTGACGCTCTTGTTCGCCTTTCCTCAGCATGAAAAGCCAAAAGCCTTTTCCAGTTAGGCCCTGCCTGTCTTGCCTCTATCGATTTTGTGACAATGGGAAAGTCCAGCGTCAAATCAAGTAGCAAATCATTGAGAGAAAGTTTCAATTAGATTTTTTTTTCTTCCTTCTCCTGAAATTAAAGGCTACAGCAGATTCTGCTCTGTCCTCCTCTGCTCTATCCTGTCATAGGTAATGGGCTGATGGCAAAGGCTACACACCAAGACGAGGAAGAAGCAGAGGTAACAAGCCCACAGGCCAAAGCCTTTTGAAAAACATGCCTGAATTGGTCTAGTGTTCAAAAGTGTTCACAGCAATCGTGACATGCATCGGCAAAGCATGTAGCCAATGGTAATTTGCACATAATCATAATTAGAAACCAGCTCTGTGTAATCTGTCACAAACAAAATAACCCAAAAATAAAAGCAATAGGAATTCATGGCAAAGCTGAGTAAAATGTATCCAATTCAGGCATGATGTGGCTGCGATTCTAAATCTATTTTGTGCACACAGTTGCAGTTGATTATTTGTCATCCTTACATGTAGCGGCACATAATGAGGAGTGTGGGTTCAGCAATGATTGGATTAGTTGAGGTTCCATGTCTTTTGACTTCTACGTACTTCTAATGGAGATGGAGCTGGCTCTAAAGTGATTACTGTCTTATTTAATCATTTCAGGAAAAATTTGTTCTAATCAATTCTGCGAGTGTGCAGCCAGATGTTTGGAGTTTCTATAATTGAGTTATTTCAGTCAGACAAACAGAGACGTGTTTGGTCTAATTAGACTCTGTTGTCAGGGAAATCAAAAATTCTTCAAGCAGAAGCTGAATGCTTTTAATACGCCATTGAGTGATGTATCATTTTTAGAATTAATTTCTGATGCAATAAAAACTTGTCTGATCTTTGGATGTTCCTGTTCATCAAGAACTGTCAGTTATTTCTGTCATAATTCTCTCAGAACAAACTGTTTAAAAAGCACATTGTTTGTCTCTGTTTGATCTTCCCAGAGCAATCAGGCAGTCACAGATATTTATAGCACTCTTCCCCAATCTTGGATGGAATTAATATTCGTGCAAATAAATTGACTCTCTGCTTCTGTCAATGTATGTGGGGACAGAGATGATTTGTGTTGTGATGTTAAAGCACATATGAGCATCTTTAGTGTTCTCTCTCTGTTTATCTGTGTGTACATACAGAGCTTTGAAGGGATAGCATCTTTATTTGGATTGGAATAATGGGCTGATTTTCTTCCTGGCAGCTCTTAGCCTGTGTGACTTCATTACCCCCGTCAGGCCCGCCAAGCACATAGGCTAATTACTCAGTCAGTCCAACATTGGCAGGTAGTTGCACACATATTGATTGAAGTGCTTAAGGCTGGACTCTCAAGCAGAAATTAATCAGGCATGATTTTTGCTGAAGAAAAATGTTAAATCTCAAAATGCTCCATGTTTGATGTGTGGTGTTTACAAAGCAATTCAGATTTTTATTTTTTATTTTTTTGCTGGATTATTGCCCGTACATCATATGACATCAGGGAATATGAATCATTGTGCAATGACGTGGAGACACACAGGGTATGGGAGTCACTCTAATCACAGCCCAGTCAGCAAGTCAAAAAGTCAAAGATTTCTGGACATCCAAATATTCAGTCACAGTCACAGAAATACCTCTCAGTAAAACTGAAAATCACCACCAGTGTCTGCCACTGATATTATCATGGAGCCAGTGTGTACTTTAGCCACAAAGTGTGATTGAAACAGATCAAATTATTATACTGTGAATTTAACATATGAATTCACATTTTTTCACAATACTTCAAAAAATTTAACGCAGTGAGTTTCCTTTCATCCTACCAGACAGATGCATTTTTGGTAAACAAGGCCATCTGGTTGGCAGAGGGGTCATATTGTGACAACTCTTCAAACCTAATTAAGTCTCTTCATCCCCCAAATAAGCAGTGAGGCTTTTGTGATGCTACGATGTTGATGAGGTCTTAAGAGTTTAATGAACACAGTGTAACTGACCTGAACATCATAAGCCTCCACAATTATCTAATGTATCCAACGTGACATGTATATACATACATGTGTATACAGATATATGCACATGTATTTGTTATCTTACAAATAAATAAATACATATTGCAACATACAAGCGAATTGCCTGAAATTATATGCTCTCTCTGCCTCTTTCTAACCTGTACTTTGTTTTTATTGCTGCGACACAACCTGACATGTTCATGAAACCTGTTTGAGACCACTTTTACTATTATTAAAATGCTGAAGTAGCCATTAGAAAATGTCCGTGAAGATTTTCTGTCATCCAAGAAAAGCTGCATCTAGGGCAGCTGGACTTGGTTGTAAATACTTGAAGAAGTTTCACCTCTCTGTCTTCAACTCTAAAAATTAGAAGATTGTACTGTAGCCATAAAGAGGTTTACGTGGCCAGCAACAATATTCAGATAGGTTGTGGCATTCAAACCATGATTGATTGGTATTAATGGGCCAAACTGTGTCAAGAAACATTCCCCACACCATAACACCACCATGACCACCAGTCTGGGCTGTTGACACAAGTCAGGTTGGGCTCATAGATTCATTCTGTTGATGCCAAATTCTGACCCCGTCCAGTTTGGGTGAGCCTGGGCCCACTGCAGCCTCACATTCTGTTCTTGGCTGGCAGGAGTCGAACCAGACATGGTCTTCTGCTGTTGAAATTCATCTGCCTCAAGGTTCTACAATTCTTGTAGCTGTGTGGTTTTGATGGCCATGGTTGGCTGATTGCATGAATTGCATGAATAAGGAGGTGTACAGGTGTGCCTGATAAAGTGCTCTGTAAGGGTATACTGTATGTGTTCAGATCCTGGCAAAAAAACACGAAGACAACAAGACCACCTCTATTAGTCTCTCTTTCAGACTTTAAGAGGAGCAGCCCTGCTACTGATGATACTGTTGCCGTCCCATTTGTTCATGTGGTTAATTGCATGTATGGATTGTGGTCATTTCTGAGGATGCACACTACCAACGTTTGCATGGAGGATACATGGAGGTACCCACAATGT
This sequence comes from Lates japonicus, assembly GCA_033238685.1. Classification (NCBI taxonomy): domain Eukaryota; kingdom Metazoa; phylum Chordata; class Actinopteri; family Centropomidae; genus Lates; species Lates japonicus. The sequence goes on along the minus strand of BRZM01000079.1, from coordinate 2,756,286 downwards.
GTAAGGAAATGCATGGTTAAAAACAACAACAATTGCCCTTTTACTACTGTAGTGGTAATTATCATTGATATAGTGCACACATTTATTAAAAAAGAATGTAGGATGCATGTACTTTAAGCAGCTTTCTGTTGACAATCCTGCATTTTGTGGATGCAAAAATTGCTGTTAATGATGATGAAGACAGCATAGACCAGTGCATCATTCAAGTACTTCTTCGAAAATTGCTTCAGTAGAATTACTGAAATGTGTTTATTGACAATATTTCCAAAATTAAGCTTCTGTAACTCATTGGATTTGGCAGCAGTTGACTGTCTGTCGACTGAGTTTTCATGTAAACAAATAAAAGTTATCTTTGTTTTGAACACTGAATGTATTGAATATATCATAAAACATTTGAAGTATTTTAAATTCAAAATTGTTTATATCCATGTTTACTTGCCAGCAGTGTTCTTCTTCTCTACCCTTGTTGATACATTGCTGCATGCCATGGTGCATTACAGCCACCTGTAGATCAGTGGAATAGTGTGAAAACTTTAAAGAACTTTAAAGGTCAAACACTATAGACAACCTTTGAAAGCTAAATTCAGAAACCAATAACTGTTGCAGACCAGTTTTGCTAATTTCACAACAGGAACCCAAACACGGAGACAACTTGTAACTTAATGGGTGAACTTCTGATCTCTTATTTCAGTTTTATTCAGAAGTATTTAATTAAATGTACTCACATTTCACATGTTTAGTTCACAGTCAGTGTAATAATTTGTAGTCTATTTCCATCTGTCCTGATAAGCAGAATGATGAGTTTAAGTGTGTGAGTTTGGTTAGTGTCTGGAGTTAAGATGAAAGTATGTGCTCTGTAGCCCCGTGGATTTATCTGAGGTCATTTATGTAGCTTGGTGGGCTGCCAAGAAGCCTGGATTGAAACGTACGTCAGCAGCGTGATTAACGGATAATGACAGACCCGGGTGTCGATATGTTCCGCGCTCAGATTTGTAGTGTGGGCATTATCACAGGCTCAGGCCCAGTATATCATCCAAAGGGAGTCAGCAGAGACGTGTGGTGGGAGAGCAGTACAGAGGCTACAAGTATTCTCAGGGAAAAAAAAAAAAGAGATTCGAGGCTCCCCTGGTGCCGTGTGGAACTTATTTCTCATTTTCGTGCACAGACAGTAAATACCTTGCTTTTCCGTCTGTGCTCCTGACCTGAACCTGTGACCTCCCCTCGGTCTCTGATGATACTCCCATGGTCCCCTGCTCAAGGCTGCCGAGCGGGCGGCACGGCCAGATCCAGGCCTTGTAATTCACAGGCTTCTAGATCGCCTGCCACAATGTATTGATTTTTGTTTCCCCAATCTCCAGGAGAGAAGCAAAGAAAAGATTAAAAACACTGTCAGTTTGAAGTTGAATAAGAATCCTGCACAGGGGAGATACCTTAGAGAGCAAGGGGTCACAGCTGAGGTACGTATATCTCTTTATAGGTTTAACCCTTCCTTGGCCTTTAATCCAATTATCACTACACTGAAACGGCATGAGGCCAAAAATGTTGACAATAATTAGTATTTTGATATGCACATTCTATCATGATAATGAATGTAACTGCCATTTATGAAGCAGAAAACTAGACTGAGTCACATTCTAATTCTAATCTAATTATATTATCTAATCTAACTATAATCTAATATTTTAATAAGGGTTCCTCAGCCTTTCATGGGTCTGTTTTTAGTACCTAAAATCCTCATGACACCAGGATTAATGGGTGCTGTACTTATGTTCTATTTTTAGGAACATGAAGGGAACTTAAAAAGAAAATAATACATTTCAAAAGTATTACATTTACTGAACTGTACTTTGTTTTGAAATTGGCAAAACAAGTATCCCTATCAATCACAAAATTCCATGACGGCAGCAGTTTATCAGTAGTACTACCTATGTGTGTGTGTGTATATATATATATGTATATGAGTGTAACCATGTCTATCTTTTTTTAGGTAGCTTATAAAAATTTTGAAAAGGAATTGCATCATGCTTGTCATATCACTGCCATCTGTTGCTTTTCAGTTTTGTGTTAAATTACTCGTGGCTGTTTTTTTTGTTTTTTTTAATCTTGGAACCACATGATGATATTACATGGAAATCTTTATAAATGCCATATGCCATTTGAAAAGATTTAGAATATACTGTAAAGAAAGGATAATATAAATAGACTTTGTACCTCAGCCCTGACCTACATATTTTCCGTAATCTAAATCAACAGTGGGCTAAAATACAAGTTTACATTAATCAAACACTCCCATAAAACAGCATCATTAAATTTATCCGATGCAGAGTGCCAACAGGGAGGTAGCCAAGTCTAAAATGAAAGCAGGATTTTGAGGAGGGCCCTCAATAAGTCACCCTTGCCTGTGTATACTTCCACCTTTCTACATTATAACAAAGCAAGCCATTGTTATGTTAGCTAGTCTTTTCAGTCAGCTTTCAACACCACTGTACACACTGACCCGATTAGACCTTCTCGCTCAGTTTGAGATAGTTTGTATTATCATCAGCAAGTGCTGATCTTCATCCCTCTCACATGTTTTACATTCTCAAGACTGTGTGTGCAAATGCGTGTGTGTGTGTGTGTGTATGTGTGAGTGAGTGTGTGCGCATGCCTGTGAATGCATGCGTAGCTGGCATTTTGATCATGGCAGTCAGGCCCTATTCATCTCTGTGGTGTTGAAAAGGCTCCTTATTGGCCCTGACCCTACATGAAATATTGTCTTATCAGCTGAGCATGAGTTGCCATAAGGCATTAGGGCTGGCACATTTCTCTGGCTCCCCTCCCTAACAATCCCCATCCACTGGAAAGAGATCACAAATACAGTACTGTCACTCCCTGTCCGCTCTGTTTACTTGATTTCTATCTATCTATGGTCAAAGCAAGGATGTCAAATCAAGTCAGGTTCTGTGGATGTGTTTTAAATCTTACTCTAGGTTTTATTTCACTGACATTTATAAAGATGGCTGATTCCTTTCCAGTCTGCACAAAATTTAAATGTCATATGCAAAGAGATTAAATGTATCTACACCCTCAGATTTACAGTAACCAAAGACCTACTGTACTAGGGACATTACAAACGAAGGTGATAACTTTAATAAAAGATGACAGAAGACATAAGAAAACAAATTACAGGGTGACAATTTCCACAGACGCTGTCACCCAAGGTTCAAATGGCAGGCACTGTGTTCTATTATTTATTGAGTTAGTTGATGAAATGTCATCTTTGATGATGTGATGTTCACAGGGAACACTGACGTCTAAGAAGTTTAACTGACACGCATCGTCGTAGCCTTGCCAAAAACACGTACTCTTCTTTAAATATTGAAGGCCTACATAAGGAGGTACATGGACTCCTTTGTGCTGCCTGTCATTATTATACACATGTCGGCTGGTGTAAATTAATTGGCTGGATAGTGCTCTTTTTGTACACTGATTAAAGGAAATGGGATACCTTTCAGAAATGGCTCCCATGTAGCCTCTTTCCCAGAAAACAGTGCTGCAAGACCAGAAAGATACAGACATTGAACATTCGCTCTTGTTCTTATGCACACTGAATTATATCGCAGTGTGCAGTGTATGTTATTTTCATTACTATAAAGCTCAAGAATCCTCTACATTTGCATCAGTTGAAAACAAATACTATTTTACTTCTTGTTCTCTGCTTTTGGCTAAATTATGAGCATTTAATATTCAAATTGTCAGCAAATACTGACTACTGTATTACTTTACACCATGATTTTATGGAATCTTTAGTGAATATTACAAAAATAGGCAGCAGAGGAGAGAGAAAGGCAACTGACAGGATACACAGCACCATAAAAATTCCACAATTTATAGGGCACGATATTGTATTTTATGTTATTCATAGGAATTTGCCTTCAGGCAACTTCACAAGCTTAAAGTCTCCCACAATATGCCAGGCCTCCTCAAAGGGCATATTAGTGTTTGCTGTTGCATATTAATTTAGCATCCAGAATGACTGACTGGATACAACCCACCATGCTCCTTTATGCCTTCTTCTCGCGCCCTAGAGGGGTAATATTGCAGGATTATGAGTCCTGTGTGTTATATTTATACATCCCCCTCTTTCTACTCCTTTTTATCTCAAGCAATTATGTCTTTAACCCCATCAATCTGTCACTCAACATCTACTTATACCCACCACGCTGTTTTGCCGGGAGACTTGTCTATTCATTCTCTGCTAAGCACTTGACTTTTTGATCAATTCTCATTTACTAGTACAAAGATTTTGAGGCTGTGGCTTGCACATGGCACACATGATCATCTGTGGTTTGGAGAATGAAGAAAGCATTGTTACAAATGAGTCGTTAAAGTCAAATCACATGCACCACACATCTGAACTGACAGTGGTGAAAAAGTATAGAAACACATTTCCTTTGTTGCTCTAAAGCTACATTCAGCATTTACGTCATGCTCAACAGTCTCATTGAAAAGTTATTTTTTGCCACGTTGACGTGCCTCCATATGGCTGTACAGGTGTGAGGGGAGAATATGTGAGGAATCTATCACTACTGTACCGCAGCGGCGCTAGTTATTTTTGTTTGTCCCATACTCTTTGGTAGAACACGGGGGGCTCAGTTGAGCAGAAAATGTGCAAGCAGAGGATCAATGGAAAAACACATGAGCCCATGTGCATAAAAGAAGAGAAACCACAAACAGAAACACACACACCTACACATCATAAACACGCACACACATTCAAACATTATAAATACACAGCATAAACCCAGGTGGATTTGGTGCAAGCTGTTTTCACTGGCAGCAACCTCCCCCTCCCCGATCCTCTCCCCAATCCCCATCCCAGCCCTGTTCAGCAAAGCTGTCACAGCGGCAGCACTCATAATGAAGGGTAAAATATTTTATTCAGATTTATTAATTTGAAAATGAAGCATGCCTGTCGACAGAGGGACAGTTCTTCTCAATCTGTCAACGCGGAGCCACTCGGCGCTGACACCAGGATTCATTTGTCTTGTCGGCTCTGACAGTCGGATTCTCCCAGTGCTCTACGGAGAGGGATCGCCCAGGGATTTTTTGAGCTGGATAAAACACATTCCGACAAGGAACAGCCTCTTTATTAATGCAAATTAGGCCAGAAAAATTCCAGCAACAGCTACTTGGCTCCAGAGTCCTGGCTCCATTCTCTGTTATTTTTGGGGGGAGTGTTAATAAAAGCAGCCTCGGAGTGTTTGTGAGAATAGGGCCTGCAGGAGGACCTGTCACACCGCAGCTGTGACACTCTCCACACACATGGGACCTAGACCAAATTTTGGAGCCTTTCCTGCACTTTTAGGTGTCCTTTCCAGGTATAATACCTCACATCACAACTATGAATATTTCTTAACATTCAAAGTCTTCTTTTTGAAAAACATATCAGAACCTGAAGATTAAAATCCTGTAATATGGTCTTGAATTTTATATTCAGTCACAGTGCGCACTCAAGCATTAACTGGGGTTAACCTATTGAATTGCTCATGTTAAACGCTCTGCCTTATATTTTCGATTCTTACTTGTATTGGGATGTATGGATTTTTTTTTTTCCCACTGCTCCACCTCTGTGTGTCTATTTAGACCAGAGGCCAGGAGACTCACGAGCTGTGGCTGACTTGTGCTTGCCTGGATGAGTGCAGGCGAGTTGTTGTTTTATTTCGCCGAGAGTCCTTTGACATTTATCTCTCTTCACCTGCTCCGTGATGGTGATTCCAAGTGACAGGGTCTACTCTCTCTCTCTCTCCCTTCTCTGTCTTTCTGTTTGTCCTCTCTTCCCCCCCTTCTTCCACGTCGTTTCTATCTCTCCTCCTCCTGCACCATCCCCCTCTAAGCTCTTCTTTCTTTCTCCTCCAGACCTCGCTGCAGCTTTGGCTATGTGCATCCCTGGCCACTACTGCCACTGCACAAAGTAAATTGAACTTGGTGTGCCGGGGTAGCCTTAAAAAGGAAACTCTGTCCGTCAAAGGCATTTGACAGGAGACAGCACAAGATAGAACCATGAGGGTGAAGACATGCATCATGGGATTGCTCCCTTATAATGTTTAAAATGGGATGGCCTCTCCAATCCTTCAATTACTTAAATGGACGAGATAGGGAAGGAGTGCGTGCTGCCACTGTATCTCTACTGTAACGCTCAGATTAGTTAATTGGTTATCCTCTGGAACAAGAAAGAGGTTGTATTTCACTCAAGCAGACAGCAGGCATCGCTTACTCTAAGTCCTCCCACTGTCAATATACTGTAACAGAGAAGGGTTTCTCTCTGGCCTCCTGCAGTGTGGGTTTACTCTTGCTGGAAGATAGATGTAGCCCATATGTAACCACCACCATGCAGGCTGTAGCTATTTCTGAGAGGCTCCATTGTGGCACACACAGCTGCAAAACTTGGAATAAAATGTGTGTGAGAGAGAGAAGTGGCTGTTTCAATTTGTTTTCATCCTGTGTATTAGCCGGCTCTTATGGGAAAAGTCACCTTAATTGCAAAGGCTTCAATACTTGACCTCACCATCAGTTCATTAACCCGGCAATAAAAGAAGCCCTCATTTCTACCAGAACTGCACCCGCTCTGCCCATTTGAAAACCATCTCACTTCCACAACCTCGTTTTCCCCCCCATAGTAAACGCCTCTGCTAGCCACCCACTTTATCAATTGCCTTCATAATTTTAAAAGCCTTTTTTATGTTGTTGTTTTTCTCTCATATAGTAAATGGAGCCATAATTTAATATTTTAATGCATGTTAATGTGTTGTTTAACCTTCTAGCAACAATCAGGCGTCTCTAAAAGGTTAACCTTGAACGTGAGCCAGTGCAGACAGCAGCACAATAACGCGTCAATCTTTGAAAAACATCTCTGTCTAATGGATTAGTGGTTGATTGCACAGCCCCATCTCGAGGTAGATGCCGTATATATTGGATAGGCATTAAAACGAGCATTTCTCAATTTTCTCGCTGCCGGCCCTCAGGGTCAATGGATCGCTAGGGCAACAAACCGCTGAGTCAACACTTGCCTCTTAATTTATCTTGGGGTTTGATTATAGCTTCATTTAAGTCTCCAGCAGCCCACCAGTGCAAAAATTAAACAGGTTAGATGTAAAAGAAAGGAGGGGGTTTCTTCAAAGTTCAGTAGGAGATCTTTTCCCTCTTATGGTTAGAGTGTAATGTATGTGAAAAACACACCAAACCTGCACATGACAAACCTGACATGAGAGGAAAACAATATTGTAAGAAAAATGACAGGCACTGCTAGAAAAGAGATGTCTTAAAATGAATGAGAGAAAGGGCATGCAGCTACTGGTGTGTGAAGGGTAACTAGACTGTCAGTAACCTTTATGTGATGGGTTGACATTGTATCTATCATACAGTATTTAGGACTGGACAGGTGAAAAAGCACTGATCAAGCACAGCTTAATGTCCTGCTCTAAAAGGATGAATTCTGTGAATCTAAGTCATTTCAGCTATTTTCTGTGACCTGAGATAGTTTGTTTAAATTTTTGATTTATTGTGCTGTATTTGCATATATACCGTGTAAGACACTTTAAGGCCTTGGTATGCTTAAAAACTGTGCATATTTTTATTACTCATCAAATTGACCATTGACCATGTACACAGACAAGCAAAATATTTTTTTAGATAGAGACTGGATGATAGGTACACCAAGGAGGACAGAAGCCTTTTTGCCACACACTCAGACACACACTAAATATGAAGCTACCGCCAGCAGACGATTAGCTTTGCTTAGCACGAAGATTGGAAACTGAGGGAAACAGCTTGCTTGGCTCTGTCTAAGGATTACAAAATCTGCCTGTCAGCAACTTTAAAACTCACTAATTAACATGTTGGATCTCATTTGTTTAATCCAGAAAGAGTAAAAAACAACACATTGTGATTTTCCAGGGGGTTATGTGCTCATTGACTATGGTGATTGTCCCTGACAACATCATGATGACGACAAGCATAATTCCCAAAAAGTTAAACTATTCTTTTAACAAGCCTATTGTTTGGAGGGATTCACTGACCATTAACGGGTTACTTAGCCTTGATGACCGCACCATCCAGAAGTCCTGTGCACATAAGTGAGGACAGGACAGAAGACTTTTAACAAAACCCAGTCATTCCTGAATGAAGGCTTACCAGTGGTTAACCTTAGCTACCCAGCTAAAATGTGCTATATATAAAGAAAACAAGTTTGGAGTTACCAAAGTACATATTCCTCTTCTTTTGGTTGAAGCTAGCTCCAACGTCCAAGCTACCATGTCCCAGACCAGTCCCTCCACTGCACAGGGATGAAACTGATGGCTGTGTCCGTCATATCCTGGTAAGACAGCAAACAAGAAGATTCCCAAAACATTAAAGTAACATAACATCACCAGGATTAGAAACTGTAATGTAATCACTACATTACTAGGTACTGCTCAACATCTGCTAAAATACATTTTAATTCTACTACAACCTTTAATTTTATAACAATAAACAGTTATATAATGCTGTTATGTAACAAATAACTGTGCTTGTCACAGGAGCAGTTTATCTGTCTATCTGCTGTGCTGTGTTGTATCCCAAGTTTCCTCAGTTTATCCACCCATCCTCACATCTGTCTTTATCCCTGTTCTGTAACCGGAGGCTCCAGCCCTGAAAAGGTGCATGTGAGATGCCTGTGATACACAACTGTGACAGTGGTTGAGCAATGGGCCTGTCTTGTTCTAGGGCCCCTGCTGAAGCACAGTTCCCCTTTGTTCTGTGATGTATTGATCCATTCAGACCTCCTCTTGAATGTGCTCCACTGGTGCTCACTCTGCTCAAAACCAGCTTGTGCCATCTTCCTCTAATGCTCGTTAATACACAGCAACCAGAAACAGCCTCCGCAAAACCCAAAGATTCTTATTTCCACTCAGCTGTAATGAGTAATGAGCTGTTTGCACCTGTACAGCCTGTTTTACTTTTGTTTCCTGCTACCGTCATATCATCTGCATCCCTTAAAGTGCCTGATCAATTACTGGGTTGAACCAATGAATAAATGTCTGTAGAGGCAGATTAACACATCATCTGGCCCATGTCTTCACAGGAAGTACCATATGCTTATATAAATCACCTGAGAAGACTGTTAAGAATGGGCTAATTTTTGCATCTGAAAGTCTTGACGTCACATATTCTGACATAAGAAGGAAACATCTACAGTAGAAGAGCAGCAGGAGTTGCTTATTGCTATCTCAGTGTAAATAAATGCCATCTCACTTAACCAAGGTGACTCATTGGTAGTGTTATACAGAGGCAAATGAATACATGATTTATTTTAAAAGACATAGATAATTCTTCAGTTAAACACTCACCTCCTTGCTTTCTAATAACATTAAGCTTCTATGAAAGTGAAATAGCCCACTTCTCATCATTCACTGCATTACATATATGCTGTGTTTTATGTTTGAAAGTGGAGCGGACATGGAGCTCCCATGCATTCTTTTCTCTGTCCAAATGTATTAGAATCAAAGAGAGGTTTATGTGTATGAATCCTTTCCATTAGTGCTGCCTCCACACAGGCCAAAAGCCATACAGGATGAAAGGGAGGATTTATCTGCACAACCTCATCACATGGTGTGACCCGGGGCCTGGAGTAGAAAGGTCTCTCTCTCAGGTGCCATGGAAACCAGCCCACCTCTGGCTGCCTGTCCTGTTGTCCTCCAGTCGCCCTCTGTTCTTTTCCTCTGTAGATACCTGGCCAACAGACTGAGGAGGCTTCTCTGGCTTGTTGAATGTCTGATTTATCTTTCAAACAGTTTATCAAAGCTGTGAGAATTCTGCTCTGTGTTTCTATTGATGCACTACGGAACTGAAATCTCAGGCATAATGTTCTGTACATAGGGCTTCATTACATGACCAACAAATCTCTAGACATTGTGGTGGCCTTCTCACTTTATTCTCTCTCACTGCAGTGTTTAAGTTGGTCAATCTATGTAAAGTTTGGTTCTTTTTGGTTTCTAAATCAAAACGTTAAAACCCTGGTGTATGGAGGACTAAATATGACTTGTCTAAATAAATAATGTTTGAATAGATTTAGAAATAAAGAAAGAAAGTCATCCAGTTTAGATGAACAGGTATCACTAAATAGCTTATAAGTGTGAATGTGTCTATCTGCCTAAAGTACCCCATAGCACTTAATGCATCCACCGCTAACCCTAACCACCTGAGGAAGGTATTTGTGATGCGTTCTCGCCAAATGTTGAAAAGATGGAATTGAATCCACATTTCTAAGATGTTACTCCTCCATAGTGTAACTACGTCAGTAAGCTATCTGTGGAGATAGCCACACTTCTCTGTGATAATAGCAGCTTAAGCGACATTGAAATTACACTATTATCCATCATTCTTTCTGCCACATGTATCACGAAAAAAGCTGCTCCAGCTATTTCAACACATTCAGTCCTACAGACAGCATAATGTTCTGTTGAGGTGTTTATCTGACCCCTGATCAGTGCAAACATTGAACCATCCGTGTGAGTTAGGAAGTAGCCTTATAGCAATGAGCAAAACTTTTCTTTCAGTCACAGTCCATCACAAGTTATTCTTCTTCTAATGTTTTTAGCTGTTAGCAAACAGCTTCAGGTGCAGTACTACCACCCTCTGGACTGGAGTGGGGTTCAATTGGCAAGTACTTTGGGAATATCAAAACAGATGCAATCAGATTTATGATGTGGCTAACACATTTAAATGTAAGTTTATTAAATTGTATCTGGATGCCTTAATACTCTCTTTTAGACTGGCATCGTGTCCTCAGTGAACCTTACATCTTGCCCAGAGCATCTTGGGATAGGCTCCAGTCCCCTGGAAAAAGGATAAGTTGTTCAGAAAATAGAATTGACAAACACACCAAAGAAAAGAAAAGAAAAATACACTGGCAAGAAAATGATACAGTTTTTAAAAATGACAAGAGAAGTAAGTAATGAACCTCTTCTCATCACAACACAGACAGATTAGGCCTAACCTCTACAGGAAAATAAACCCTAAAACAGTGGTAATATATAATATTGAATTAATCTATTCTAATGTATTACACAATTAATACATTTTTTTCTTTTTCTTTGTAGAATTTATCTATAATTTAATGAGCTGACATCATTTAATTTTATTTATTTATTTTTATGTTTGTGGTTAATTTTGAGTCAGGTTCCGTCCACAATGCAATGGTGCCCTGTGAGGGCCAAAGCTGCCGTTGTGTCCCACACTTGGGCTGCTGTTAGAGTTTGCTGTTGTTACTTTTAATAAGTGTGACAGTATCTCTGAATCCCACCAGTGAGGCTGGTTCTCTGGCAGGGGAAATTCATGTATTCAGCCCCACGCTCCATTATATATCGCTTACGTCTTTGCTGCAAATTAAGCATTTTACAGGACATCTATTAGCATTTCCTGTTTTATCACTAGTGAGTGGCGACCATACATCAGCCTGGCAACGAATGGTTGAAGATCGCTGCCAGCTCTGTGATTTGTTTGCCTTGCCATGTAGCCTGAAAGTATCAGCATATATTTAGATTTCTAAATGCCCTGCTAACGTAACTTAGCAGATGTTGGGGAGTCATATGGATGTTGGTGTAACAGAGACCCCCTCAGGTATTCTCATTATTCTACTACTGAGCAGATGGCAGGGAAACTTACCACACTTACCATTATCCATCATACATATTCTGCTCCCAATTTACATAGGCGGTGCTTCACAGGAGCTCCTACAGGGAGCGTACCTAGCTCCAGGATTGCACCGCAGCTCCACCTGAGGCTTAGGAAGACAGTCTGAGATGTCATTGCCACTACACTTCAAACTCAAATATGCTAATAGTTATTCAGAGGACCTCCAATGGGTGAATCCCAGTTGTATATTTTGAATTGTGGAGAAGAAAACTCTGCATCTTGATGATTTTTAAATAGTTTTATTTCAATCAGGAAATGTTTCACTAAGAAACAGCTTTAATAAGATGGTAGAATAATGGCTTTCAGGAGGGTTAGACAATATGTCATTCACAGCCATTTCAAAATGCATGAGACTTTCAACCTCAGTTTAGTTTCAGTTTTATCAGTTTTATCTTTGATCATTTATAGGCCCTGAAAACCTGTTTTCTCAATCAGCTGCTTGCTTGAGTGATGGGATCCACAAACACACAATCCTCTGCCAAAGTTAGTTATTTCAAATGATTCCACTGATCTACAGGTGGTGGTAACTTGTCCAGAAACACAACAATGTGCCAACAAAGCCAGGCACAGACTGCTAATAAGCACAAATGGCTGTAAATGACATCTGTTAGAACTCAAGGATACTCACAACGAGTAACACTGAACGTAAACAGAAACTTTGTGCATCAACAAGAAAACTCCACAGGGCACCTTTAATGTTCTGAAAATACTTAGAAACCAGGTTTTCAGGGGCTTTACAGCTGTTCAGTGTGAAATGTATTGGTCACTTGACTAGTTATATTTCTGAGAAATTAACAGGTTTAAATTGGCATAGTTTATAGAGTTGGTGAAAGTTTTAAGTCAAAATGAATTCATAGCGGCGAATTTGCAGTCATGAACATCTTGTTTAACTCTGGACTGATTTTAAGCTGCTCACAATAAAACACTGTGGCATTCTTAAGTATGTACACACGTTCCTTATTATGTGTGTCACACATGTCTACATCCAGGTCGATGATTTGCACAGCACTGTTCATACTTTACTTCCCCATGGAGTTTTTTTTTCCTTTACCCCTCCTCCTCCTCCTCCTCCTCCTCCTCCTCTCTTCCCTCTGAATGGCTCTCAGTAGCGGAGGGGAGCAGTGGCAGTGAGGCAGCACTGGGCCTGAAGGGCACTTTTCAGCCTGGCCAGACACACTCGGGCCTTGCTGCTTGGCTGCGCAACATGGGTCACCGCCTTACATTAGGAGGACCCTGCCAAAGTCAGCCAAGCGGAGCCCGGCAACATACCTGAAAACGAATGAACAAAGTCAATGTACCACTGCCTATAGCAACAAAACAAGCATGTCTGATTGTGAGATTCAGTTTATACTATAAAAATGACATATTAATGATATCAGAAAGGTGTTTTTCATTATCTGTCTCATCAGTGAATGGTTGTCCTGCCATAAATAATTCAAATAATTCTAAGAAATGTAAGGCCCAGCCAATAGTTTTCACTGGTGTACCTTATATCATAGGACAACATGGAAATGAAGTGGTTTCCTGTGGGGCCGGTGGGGGCTCTTGCTGAGGTCAGAGGGGGAGACTAAAGCAGACCTCTTGTGTCAGCCACTATTATTTATTTGGAGTTCAGGCTCTATCCATCACCGCGTTGCCACTCCGTACCGTCTCCCTGCTTGTGGAGCAGCAGCCACATCTCCCAGCTTCCACTCTGCATCCCACCCTTACAGTTCAATGATCGACGTTTCATGAGAGGCACCTCAAGGTGGGGCTAAATGGTCTTATATTCCCAATCATGTCGCGTAGGCGGAGTCTGACTCTCATGCTCTTTGCTATGCTGCCGCCTGCCCAGCCTGTACTGTACATGACAAAAGCAAGAGGATGGAGTGAGTGAAATAAATCCACACTTCTTATTTCTCACAGCCACTATTTTGTAAATTGGCAGGAGGAGGTGGTTTTGGATCACTGCGCAACATTACAAGAAAACGTGTCCTAGTTCATGGTAGTAGTAGAAACCAGCAGCCTATCTCTTTCCACGCACACCCTATTCCAGTGAAGGCAGCAGCAGTTCAGATCAGATTTCACATTCAGCTCCGACCAGCTGAGAGAGACACAGCCAGAGAGCGGGAGGGCTCGCTTCTCCGCTTTCCCCCTCCGATACCCCCTCTCTCTGTTCGGCGAGCGCCAGAGAATACATCTGCGAGGACTCACCGGGTGCGTGGCGCAAATATTAAAGCACCACCGGGATATTTTTCCCCCCTCCTTTTTTTTTCTTTTATGTATTTTTGCAGGATTTCAGCGCCACAGAGAATTAGATAGAGGGAAGAAGAGATGGACGAGCAGCCGAGGTTGATGCACTCTCACACGGGGGTAGGCATGGCAGGGCACCCCGGCCTGCCGCAGCATATGCAGGAAGGCACCGGAGGAACGGACGGCGACGGCAGAAAACAGGACATTGGAGACATTTTACAGCAAATTATGACCATCACAGATCAAAGTCTGGATGAAGCCCAAGCCAGGTAAAGATATGCTCCAATTCAGCCTCTTCTTCCACTGAGGCGGTGGCAGCGGCAAACTAGATTTAAAAAAAATTCAAAGAAGAGGAAAGAGAAATGAAAAATATTGAAAAATTCTCAATTTACAATTCAGCGCAGTGTAGACGGAGCTTTAGTTTTAAAGGTATTTCACTTCCTTGTGCAAAAGCCGACAAAACAGTGGAAAACAACGGTGGCATGTCTTCAAATCACTAGTTTCTCCACATTTAAATAACTCGACAACCGCGCTCCTAAAGAGAAAATAAAAGTGAATGAATGTGGTGTTTATTACTGTGACACGCCATGATAGTATTTTCAAAACACTTTACACCTTACTAAAGGTGCATTTATTGATCCACGCAAATACAACTGGAGGGCTGTTTTATTTTATTTTATTTTTAAAATAAATATCAAATGTAATTACTGAGGAACAGTTCAGCTCTTTGAAATTGCTCACAGCTTCTTAACACCGTGGTGGGCAAATGCAATGCAACTTTCTTACTTGTGATACATAATTCAATTCATCCATCTTGTGTAATCCACATTAAATTCAGTGAAGCTGCAAGTGAGTAACAGAAATTCTACATATGAATGTGTTTTTGTTTCATAGTGGTAGTTGGTCAGAAAACTCAAAAATATTGCGATCACAGAACAATACTAATAAAGCTAAATAAAATGTTATTTTGTATACAGGTAAATGGATATAGGTCACAGCAATGAAGCTGGAGCACATGTGTTCATATGCAGGTGTTATCATCTGTTTGAAAATAATGATATTGTTTGTCCCTGTGGTTGCTCTGGAGCTTTAATCTAAAAGATAAAAATATAAATGTTGACAGGCAGCTGTGTTGTCCAGTGATTTAGAGGTGGAATAAGTTTTAGATATAATACATGTCTCCGTGGTTTGCTCATGAAGCCACTTCTCTGTTTCAGGAAACACGCTCTGAACTGTCACAGAATGAAGCCAGCTCTTTTCAATGTCTTGTGCGAAATCAAAGAAAAAACAGGTAAGTTCACATTAATTCTGCACTCTACTGAGAGACAGCCTAAACACACAACACTGCATTGCTTTTGTCTTCATACTGTCTATAAGAAATACTGAAAGTCTCTTTAATCCAGTTAAGTGAATACAATAGTGCACGCAGTATTTTTAATAATGGAACATGTAGCAAAAATAAACCCACAGAGGCACAGTACCAGCTCTGTGTGGGCTATTCTATCATCAAAGGGTAATTTGCTATTCAGCCTGGAAATTCACATTGGAGAACCTGATGTTGGATATTCAGTCACAACACAATTCACCATATAAATTTCACTGACATGTAAGACATGTGTTTCCTCATGTAGCTGTAAAGTCTGAGTGTTTTAACTATTTCACAATAGGAACTGTGGACAATTACCTTGAGCAGTCCTTATCAATTATTGTGTCAAAATATGAATGAGCTTTTTTGATGCTATTGTGGAATAATAGAGAGTATTGAGCAAAATTGTCACAAGCACGTTGATGTCTCCCCTTGTGAGTTAACTGTCAAGTCTGGTGAATACGTCTCTTTCTATTCTGTATTGTGTCTCTCTATTAAAGCAGTTGTGAGAGAGCATGTCAGCAGAATAATTGCTAGGAGAGAAATAACGTAACATAGGAGGCGTAAGTCATGTTTCCAAATCATTTTCCCTGTGACATTTTGGAAATTGGCACAGATAGAATTCAGTGCACTTCAGACTGATAGCGTGCATCTCATCTTTTATTTTCCTGTCTTTAGACTGATGCGCTATAGGAGTCTTCAGAACTTATACTGTTGAGATATTAACTTGCCAGTTTACTGCGAGAGGCGGCACTGTCTGTGTGTTTCATACTCATTAGTGCATGAAATCAAACAGAATGGATAGAGGATGAAGAAGATATTGTTTTCATTGTCTCCAAAGTTGCACTTGCTCATACTTGACCTTTGTGGTGGCGATGACTGGCGCTGTTTATGTTATTTCTCGTTTGTGTGATCCCACCCTCACCTAGTGCTTTCATAGATGTTTTCATTGAGGTTTTCATTGAAGTTCACCTAAGTGCCTACCCCCAAGCCCAAAAATTTATCTTGAATCGGCCAGTGCCTCAGGAGAGAGCAGGGGGCCTTTTGAAGCCTGCTGGCTTGCTCTTCTTTTTTGTTGTCTTGGTAGGTTTTTTGGAAGGGGAGTGACACAGTTATGCATAGTGTTTTACTCCCTGGCGCTTCTCGGAGTTCATCCAAAGTTCGGCTCTGCTGAGAGTACAAAGTAACTTGGACCTCTTCCTGCCTGCACACCCATTCTTTTCTCTTTCAGCTGGCAACCTATAAATACAAGGTGCAGCTTATGGAGCTTCACACGAGAGATCTGGTGCTTGTCTTGTCTTTGTAGACTTTCAATTTATCCAGTTTGCTTTGTTGCCAGTTTTCAAAAGAAAACTTTCACATTTACTACAATTTACACTGTTTCACTAATTCAGGTCTAAATCAGGTAATTCTTCTTTCTGTCATATCAGTTTAAAATTGGCTAAATGACTAAAGGAAACATATTTTATACACACACACACACACACATACTATATATATATATATATATATATATATATATATATATATATATATATATATATTTCTTTGTCATCATGATTACTACAGTTAAGAGCAGTCACACTTCAAATATTATTTCAGCTTCATCAGTGTCAACACTCAAGCAGTGCTGTCAGATTTAGTGTAAAGAAAACGTGGAGTGTTAAAAAGATACCAAGTCTGATGAAAAAACTTAATTTCACTTACACGGAAAAAAAAGTTATTTACATTACTATGCTTCGTTATAAACACTCATCAAACACAGGGGACTTGACTTGCGCTTGGTAATTAGTATATACTATACTTTAAATTATATTTTACCGTGCTGTGTGTTGAGAACATTGTAAAGTTCATTTCCACGGGCAAAACAGTCGAGATTTAAATTTTGTCCATGTTATTTATTAGGAAAGGTCGCAGCTTGTTGCTCCCTCTGGTGGTTCAGTCTCCTTTTGAAATTGAATTAAACCATATACTTGAAGTGACTGAGAACAGTTGTAAAATGTTTGAGACTTTAAAAAAAAATTAATTTACTGTAATTAAGTTTTCTTAATTTATAGAAATTAAATCATAGTAGTGAAGAAAAGAAAGTGGCTATCTGAGTTTTCTAATTTTGCAAAATTCTAGGTATCATAATTGTAGCTTTGGAGTTGGCACTGTTTTGAAGAAACCAGTTGGCTTTCAGTTTTTCTCTGTCTATGCTTACTTTACATTAAGGCTGTGATTGAGGGCTCAAAATAGAGGAATAAATGGTACAATTTTGTTTGAAATGGCTTACAGCTGATTATACATTTTTATAGATTATACACAACATTAGCTGTAATTACTTTACCATTTCACAAATGCAGCACTAAAACTGATGTCACGTAAGAAACCAACCTGAAACAACTGTCTGTCTCCTCTCTGCCAAAATTTCCCAGTTTCACTTTTTAATATTTCAGAGTGTGTATCTCGGTAGAATCCAGCAGCTTTGGTGATTTCTCAAAGCTGCAGTAGAGCCACTGTAACTTTGTCCCCAGGACCCTCTGAGCACAGAGACAGAATGTATCCACAGAGCTGCTGTTTGCTTGTGTATATTTTCCATCCCTGGCTGTCCCAGGAGCAGCTGACAGCACCTGCAGGACACAATGCCAGTGTTGATCTAGGGCCTGAACTTCTGACCTACTCTGTGTATTTTTACTGGGATGAAATGAGGGATGGGCAACAGAAAAATTGTGCAGTATAAACAAGCACAATAGTGCAGCAACACCAGGGAGGAAAAGAGAGAAGGAAGGAACACTTTATTTAAACCAATGCCTCGTTTTTTTTCCTTTCTTTTTTGACAGACATCGGCTTCGTCTTTACCCAGTTTCATTCCAGGCATATTTGGGTTGTCTTTTTTACTTCAAAGGAATGCTGTTTTGCAGACACTGTGCATGATTGTGTGTGTGTGTGTGTGGCACAACACATTCTTAAGAGGAGACGAAGCATGAAGTATATAAAACATATTAATTATCCTACTCGTATGTGTCCAAAATGTGGAGCAAAGGTAAAAACAGCAGGGTTTGTCTGTGTTAGTGTTAGTCGTAGTAACGGTGGTGTGCTCAGTTAGGAGAGATTCTCACAGAGACTTTCCAAAAATATATCCAAACAATTTGACTCCACCGCTATTGGACCATGAAACTTTAACCTTTCACTAACTGAGTTCTTGAAGTTAACAGGCAGATAAATACGGAGATATTAAATAATACAACACAGAGGTGGACTGTGTTCTCTGCGTCTTTACCATCACCTTTTTTATGATTGATGAAAAGGACTCTTTAGATAACCAAATGCTTGACAAACTGATTTGGAAAATGAGTTGCCTTGACCTCTGTAAACACTTCACCAACATCATAAATCTCCAGCAGTGTCAAACAAAACCACTCCTTGACTGAACTGCTCAGTAAATGCGCTGCTCTGACTTGCTTTTTAATTTTTTTCCTCTCAACCTCAACAAAAGGCCAGCTTTCTTTGTGGCCTGTGTTTGTATAGTGTAAGGTTTCAAGCCTAGGGGATCCTCCATTTATAAAAATGACTAGCCGAGTGATGTAATGTTATTTTTTGAAGGGTGAAAATAGGGTGTTTTACAGAGGGCAGCCGAGCAGTGTTTGACAGGATGAAATGAGCCAGAGGTCTGATTATGGAAGGTGCATGGAAGCCTACACTACATTGACTTGTCAGTCCATTCAGTTGCTTGGCATCTGCCTATTTGTATTACAGAGGCTGATCTCAGCTCAGCCCTGCACGTCACTGTGTAAACACTTTGGAGCAGCCTTCATGGTGATCAGGTACAATTTCAACATGCAAACATAATAAGGTCTGGTGCCGTGCTGAAACAGTTAATTCGATTAACTGATTAGATGATTGATGGCAAATGTGTCGGCAACAGTTTTGATAAGTGATGAATCTTCTATAAATTGTTTATGAAGCCAGAATGCATATTCTCTGGATTCTGTCAGACTTTTCCATCTTCTTTGTAAACGGAAGATCTTTTGTTGGTTAGACAGAACTAGAGCTGCAACTGAAAAAATATTTTCTCTATTGATTAACGTGCCAAGTATTTTCTTGACTAATCAATTCCTGAATTTGTCCAAACAACAGACCAAAAATCAATAATATTCATTTTACTATAATGCAAGACCAAGCACCATCTTCTCACCATTCAAAATTTGCCATTTTTGCTTTAAAAATGACTTTAACAATGAGTTTATTTTAAAAAATAACAAATAGTTGCCATGTAATTTTCTGTCATGACTTATTAACTGACTTATCATTGCAGTTCTAGACAAAACAAGACATTTAAAGACAAGAAAATGGTGTCTACCCTGGCAAATTGTAATTGGCATTCACAGTTTACAGACTAAGCGATTGACTGACCATTAGAAAAAATATTCAACTGATTCATCAGTATAGAAAATAATCAGAGGTAGGGCTGCACCTAACAATTATTTTCTGTATGTATTATCTACCAAGTATTTTCTCAATTAACTGATTAATTGTTTGGTCCCTAAAGTGTCAAATACTCATGAAAATTTTTTAAAATTTCCAAGGTAATGTCTCAGATTTCCTGTTTTGTCAAACCAAGCCTAAAAAACCCCAAAATTCAGTTTATTAATCATATAAGAGACAGAAAAGCAGCAAATCCTCACATTTGAGAAGCTGGAACTGGGGAATGTTTGGCATTGTTACTTCATTTATTATCGTACAGTGGCTGATTAATTTGATTTAATTCTTTCAGTACACTAATTGATTAATCAACTAATCTTTAGTTGTAGTCTTAACCTGGCGGTACAGAACAAAAGGAGTTTCTTTCATATTTTCAGGTTAGCCAGTGGTTGCATCTCAACTTGGTGTAACTACTAAAAAGGTAGTAACAGTGTGTGTAACCTTCTCTGTATTACATGTTGATGTCGATATCTGCTCTGATAGCGAGCATCGTGTCATGGGGCTGTGCCTCCCCTCTCGTGCGTGTCTCTCGGCGGACACAGAGTCGACTCAGATACGTGCAGCTTTTGTCTCCCTCTTATCCTTCCTCCTCAGTGCTGATACAGCAGCATTCAGGGAGAGAGAAATGCCAAGCTCGTCGCCACAGCTGTTTCCCCAGTCTCTCTGCTTAATCATCCACTGAGAGAGAGGAAGAACTGAAGTCTAATTCTGCTCTGAGGAAGTACACAACTGGGGTAAAATGTGTTTTGATTAACCAGTTAAAGACATGCACCGACTTTTTTTTTTTTTTTGCTTTATTTGATGCAGAATCATAATCACAGAATCATCAGTGAGTGACAGCATTGTAAATGGTGTGTTAATACCATTACAGTATAGAACAATGTGGTTACATTATACATTATGCAAATTGTCAGTCGCCTAATTGATACATGTTAATCATATTAAGGGGCTTAATTATAGAAATCTTACTGTGCTGAGATTTGGTAATTAACACTGACATCACATGTAGAAGGAAAGTAATCTATTTCTTTTTCCAGGACAAGTTTCTTTACCCTGATAATCTCCACTTATCTGTGTGAAAAAGAAGTACCAGCACTATATCGCTTTTGTATTTTTAACTATATATATTTTGAGAATTTCCCAAACTGATGAATGATTTTTTTCCTCTCTGCTGAAGGCCACTAGAATGCTTTGTAGAAAAATTACATTTAGCTGAGATCAGCCCTGCCAGTGTGGCGATTATAGAATGAAGGCAAGATCCAAGCAGACTTGTAAAAGAGCGCGGGCCTCAATCTCTTACCTGAATGTCAACTCCTGTGCTCAATGCTGAGAAACGATTGCTTAAATATCACTGTTCTGCCATTTGCCTCGTTCAAGGCTCTCTTTGCAATCTCAGTTCCTGCAGGTTTGGTCGGCCTTTTTTATACCAGCTACCTTAATATGTTACGAATTTAATCAAGTCTGCAAATTTGTTATGCACGTTAAATTGAACATGCAATGGCACATTTGAATGTGGTTGCCATACCAACCCCCCAGGAGTTCATTTTCCATAATGTAGTGTTTGGAATCTCATTTCCTCCACTCTCCCCTGCTGCTACTTGCAGACGCCACCTCCAGGCTTCCACTGTATGTTCACTGTGAAAGAGGCTCAGCTGCCACAGCTTTCAAACACTGGAGGGAGGGAGAAAGAAAAGAGAGAGGGAGAGAGAGGCCTCTCTCCACGTAGTGGAAATGACACAAATTAATATACACTACTTAAACCAGACCAAGATTAATGGTTCCCTTTCGCTGCAGCTTAGTCCCACTGTCAGTTGCCGGGTGCTCGTTGGACAAAATCAACACTAATCAACATTTATTCCACTTTTGCCCTGGGCTCTCAGGAGTCTGGCAGGACTGCGTGCCCCCCCTCCACTACCACCCCCCCCCCCCCCCCCCCCCCCCCCCCCCCCCCCCC